>OY720455.1:25116960-25314460 GCA_963082715.1 Harpalus rubripes
ATTAAATGCATCTAAAAGTGCTTATTCCTGTGTTGTTCAATAAACCATTACGTTGCTTGACATTTTGAATTGTCAGTCAAAAAGACAATTTACATAACTACGTACCCAAGTAACACTGACCGACGGTCGACCAAACAATGACGTCCATTTTAAGATTAATTTAAGTCATATATGGCCGTCTAGTTTGACGTCTACGCGACGTTATTGTGACGATTATTTTTGGTCTGAAATAGGACTATTTAGACGTCTTATTTGACGTCAATGCGACGCCACTGTGACGTTTATTTTTAGTTTGAATTAGGACTATTTAGACCAGATTTTTGGTCGATATGAGATCCATGTGACGAATTTATACGGTAATAATATAGTCTATTTAAAGGTGCAATTTGACGTCTATACGACGATTACTTTTACTTTACTTTTAATATTGTAAAAAATTCGTGTTAAAATTTTAAATTTATTAATTTATTACAGATGAAAGTAAGAATTGTTTTTATTTAAGTATCAAATTGACGATTTTTAAAATTTGAAAAAATATAATATAAATAAAATTCAATTTACATTTTTATTTATTTATCGTTATCCGTCATCGTCACCGAAATCTGCGAATAGAACACCAGATTAGCACACCCAGAAATGGATAATCCGTGATGATATTTATGTTTTATTTATATAAAACATATTTATATACATATGACTGCGAAAAACAAACAATTTATATTTGTTATATTTGTGGTACAAAAATCAAAGTATATATTGAAAATTTTATTTACTTTTTATACAAAATCTAATAGTGCTTTAAAAGTATATTTTAAATCATACACGAAATAATATTAAAATGAAATGTATAAAGGGATCTTAAGTTTCGTATTTACAACTTTCCTCTAAATTTAATACGTCGTAAACTAAATCAATAAATTGTATTTCCTATATAACAGATTTCCAAACAGACCCTCCATGAACAAAACAATATGCTACAACACGTCACCAAAATGGCTACTCTTATACAAGTATCTAGTCATCAGATACGCGATGTTTTCCGAGTTGAAAATTAGACTCATATTTTAATAATTTTTTATTTAATCCTGATAAAAACAATACTTAACGCACAAAACTCGAGTCCTTATACTTGTTTTTTATACTTATTTGGAAAACTAATATAACTACCCGGATTTTGCGGGCGCTTGGAACATATATTGAGCTTCTCGGTGCTCTGATGACTAGACTCTTCTCTACTCTGTTGCTTGTGCTTAGTATGCAAACATTGGCAAGCATACCGATTCATGATAAAATGCGGCGGTTTGTTATTGTTGTTTTGTTTTATTAATATATTTTCATACAATATTTTTTTACTCTGGAGAAGAATAATTCCCTATTTCGAAACGTGTTAACATACAGGAAGAACTGTGAGCTTATAAAAATCTAGATATAAATTTTAAAAGTGGGGCTAGGTTACAAAAAACCACACATTGAAAATTCTTTGCAAGTCTAGTATGTTCTGAATTGACGACATTGTAATTCGTGACAGTAACAGGTGATAAATCTTACTAGGCTAAATCCATCAACTTTAAAAATTAAAACAATTAAAAAAGAAATTTAATTTCTGTTTTAAAATCAAAACATGAAATGGTTGGTAATATAAAACAATACATTCCAGTAACAAAGCATTGCAAAATTTACTCATATTTAAGAGATTAACTATTAACTGCATTATAATTAAAAAATAAAATACTCTGAAATAATAACTAGTTTAAAATTTTAATAAGATTATACAGTTCCCAGAGAAACTATTCCTGGGTAAAGATAAGTTAATGCATAATGTAAGAAGCATATCCTCGAATTTCGAAATATCCTGTACAGTTTAAAATATGCCATACAAGCATATAGAGTTCATTAAAGTTCAACAAATATGTTACGTTGGCAATTTATGAATAGTGACTACAATATATTTATTGCAACGTTATAAGTTTATAGAATTTTCCACGGTAGTCACTAAAAATTATGATGATATGAAAAATGGCAGCTATTAAACAAAGAATAGCTAAATAGACAGACGGTCTTTAACTTTCGAACTAATAAGTCCAAATTATTTTAAGTTCACAAATTATATCACAATATTTATTTTAATAATATTTATACTCAATATACTTATTTTTGTTACTTTTGTACTTGAGTAATTATTTCACACACAAATCCTAGATCCTAAAATTGGTATCGTTTAAACAACTCGGTTTGCAAGGACCCAGTTAAATTTGTAGTGTTGGGGTTGAAACCACCCCTCGTTACAATTGGTGGCAGCGGTTTAGGGGTATATCTGCCAAATTATAGAAATCAGTATATCTGATTTTCTTACGAGGGTTTAAATCAGAGTTTCTTAGCCTATGGGTCGCGACCCAAATTTGGGTCGCGAAGGGGTTTGCGTGGGTCGCGTAAACTATTCAGAATTTTATAATTTTAATTACTAAATGCCATTCATGTTTTTGTAAAATGTGTATAAAATTTCACTATTAATACAATGTAAATTAATTGTTACTACTAATAACACTGGAGAGACTTTACCTTTTTTACCTGTCTTATCGAATCTGGTTTCTGTGCTCTTGTAATTACTAAAACTAAGGTTTTAGGAACCGCCGCGATTTGAACAATATTCAAGATTTTAAATTTTAAATAAATGCATTTTCTGTCATGTTCGAAATTCAAGTTGGACAAATATGGGGAGTTAATATTTATGTTTCGGAAATTTGACTACCAGGGAGCATTAAAATTGTACCAAATGGGGTATGTGACCGTACTCGAATTTCAATATGTCATAAAATATAAAAACTAACCACTATAGCTTCTCATTATAATAATAAAAACTAAACATTAATTTGTAATAATCTTGTTATTAACAATTTAATATTTTGGAGAAAGGATATATGCCGTAAGTATGTTAGAATCGTGCACAAAGCCCGACAAACTGCGGGAAGGAAAGAGACAGTTTTAAATCAGCCTATCAATGTCGCGTTTATATTGTGGTAGGTGTGGCAGGGCGTGGTATAATCACATCTGGCTATAACTATCTCTTTCCCTCCCAGTCTAACTGTTTTTTTTCAAGCTTCTACCATTGTCACGTCACAAATCTCTTCCCCAAATTTTTAATAATTATTTTCTCGTAAAGTACGAATAATTAATCGATGTACAAAAATACGGGTATTTTATTTTTTTGTCTAATATCATATTATGTAATAATAAAAATTTGGTCACATACCCCATTTGTAAGAATTTTCGTTTTATTCATAAATAGATTGTTGTTTTTAATCAGACGTGTTTTTATTTTTTACATAAATTTCTATAGTGGGTCGCGAATCCAATATAATAGATAAATTTGGGTCGCGCCTTGAAAAGGTTAAGAAACACTTGTTTAAATAATATCAATTTGTCTAGTGTTAAAAGGCCGGGTAGTGCTAGCGGGAGCGGAAGCGCAGGAGGTTCTGATGCAGGAGGAACTGGCGGCTCTGGTGGTTCTGCTGCAGGAGGAAACGGCGACCAGGGAGATTCGGGTGCAGGTAAGGTAAAGATTTCTTTACAAGAAAGCAAAAATTTTCAATTTGGAATTGTCGCGCAGACAATAGAACAATTTAATGGTGAAAATGTGGTTCAATTTTTCGAAAAGTTAGAATTAAGAACTAATATAGAAGGATGGGACGAGAAGCAAGTAATAGACTTAATTAAATGTAGACTGACAGGCGACGCTTTTGAATTTTACTTAACTCGACCGGAACTGAAAGACCGTCTCACTAAATGAAAAGACTTTATGAAATTATTTATAGAAAGATTCACTAAGCGTAAGATACCGGGACATATTTGTAATCAAATTTATAACTGTAGACAAAATTATCTATTAAAAGAAGACAGAGAAGTACAAGCAAATTTTGCTTCAAAATTAATACTGTATCAATTTAAACTAGGGCTAAGAACTGAAATTAAACGGCATATTCGGGCAATAATGGACAGTAATAGAGACTTAACCGTTGAAGATGCGGTGACTCTAGCTGAAAGGGAAGAAATGGAATTATGTAATCAAAAATTTCAAAATTTAGAAATTGGATTAGTAAATAAAAAAAACAGGTCCAAATACTAAAAAGTGCTTCATTTGTAACAGAACAAATCATATAGCTAAAGATTGTAGATTAAGAAGGCAGGACACCTGTCATATATGTAAAAAGCCAGGTCATATAGCAATTGGGTGCCGACAGAATTCAATGAATGGACATTAGATAAACAGAAACAATCAGAATGGATCTACGAACAATTATATTAATTCAAATCACCGAAAATTTAACAATAACACATGTCAAAATCATTACGATAGAGGTAGAACAAGTTCGCATCAAGCAATGCACGGAATAGTTATACAAGATAAGGACAGTACAGTACTCAGCCCATTTACCACAAAAACAACACTCAATCCTACACAAAGGCAAATTTAACGGGCAACACCTCTCGTCCAAGCCTCAACACGGGAGGTCAAACTAAGAAAAGTAGAACCCAGCATAATTATCCCTCACTTAGATTCAGTTCCATCAGCAACTCCAAATTTTATTACATTAAAAATTAAAAAGTAAAATTATTAGTAAATACAGGAGCTGCAGTTTCAATTCTTGAAGAAAAATTTATGAAAGACGAAAAAATAATAAAGAAAATGTAGGATACTTAACATCAATATCAGGTGACACAATCAATTGCTTTGGAACTGCAGAAATAGCATATTCTTACCGTAATAAAAATTTACCTGTCACATGTATAATATGTTTAAATGAATTAAAATTACAAGCTGATGGACTATTGGGTCGAGATGTTTTACAATTTTATGAAGCGTTAATCAATTATAAGAAGAAAACAGTAAAAATAGGCGATGAACATATACAACTCTGTATGAGCAATGGCAAGAAAAGTTCACACTCAGCAAAAATTGTCAGAACAATGGAACCTGAGACAAGCAACTGTGATAGTAATACAAGTATACATATTAAGGAAAGTCATAGGAAGATGACGTCAGACACGCGAAATTTAGTTAAGATGACACAGCAAAGAAAATGCGAAACCGAGATGGATCAAGCCAATTCTAAGGATTCAGCTACTTGCCATAGCTGGGTGCGGATGAAGGAAGCTATTAAAATCCCTCCGATGAGTGAAATTCAATGCAAAGCAGTGCAGGATCTGATCAACCCCGCACGTGACATCTTGATTGAACCCGAAGAAGTTAACATTCATGGTATCATAGTTGCAAGGTCAATTGCAAAAAGGCAAAGAGAGATAGTAGTGCAACTCATTAATATGACTAATAAGAATATAGCATTTCCACGAAATGTTAAACTAGGTAAAGCAGAACTAGCTGAAGTAGAAATAAATAAAGAGGAAATGAAGGAAAATAAAATAGATGAGAATATACGAGTGAATAGTGTTCACTGGAATAGAAATTCTATTGCAAATAGAAAAAATTTAGAGACGAACTTTGACGTCTAACATTTAAAAGGCGATGCTAAAAGGAAAATACTTCACCTTTTAAATGAATATGTCATTCCTGCAACGAACGAAAAACATCCCCTCATCGAAAATCTGCTCCACTACAAGAATTTCAAGAAATAAATGGATCATTTCAAAGAACTTCAATGGACATTGTTGGACCACTGACTACAACGTACAACGGAAACAAATATATTTTGCCAAGTACCCTGAAGCGTTCGCTATTCCCAATGACAAAGCAGACACAGTTGCTAAAATATTCGCACAACAAATTGTTGCTAGACATGGAGCACCAAGGCAATTGTTAACTGACCGTGGCATAAATTTTATGTCTAAAATGTTCAAAGAAGTACTAAAAATATTTGGCACTGAAAAAATTCAAACAACGGCATATCATCCTGAAACAAATGGTGTTATTGAGCAAAGTCATCGTGTTTTCAAAGATTGACAGAGACCAAACTATGTGGGACGGATGGCTGCCCTATGTGCTTATGGCATATAGAAGTAGCGTTCACACTTCGACTAACGAAATACCATTTTATTTAATGCACGGTAGAGATATGGAATTACCGTACGATGACATTACAAGACCACAGACATTACGATACGACTAAGATGAAAATTATAGCTCAGAATTACGCGAAAGATTAAATATTGCATTTGAACAAGTTACTCGAAAATTAAAGCATTCTACAGACGCTAGAAATAAACAATTTTATAAAAATACTCGTATGACAGAATATGATATTGGAGACGCAGTATATTTACACAACGCAACTCAGACCGTAGGACTTTCGCGCAAACTTGCAAAATTGTTGACAGGACCGTACTTTATTGTAACTAAAACTAATTATGACATTAAATCAGACAAAAACGACAAAATTATTAAAGTATATGTAAATCGAATTAAACTTTTTAAAGCGGATATAGATAAACCATATCTAGATTTAAATGAAAAGAATCAAAATTCTTCTAAAGTAAATTCTCAACCAGCAGTAATTGACACTACTGATGCGCAAAGAAATTATTATAATGCAAAATTGTTAGACCAAGAAAATAGTGAAACCGAAAATGTCCCAGAGCAGCCTAGAACACCTACCATTCCTCGGTACTCAACTAGATGTCACGGACCGGTACTAATTCTACCATGCATATTAAATTGTTCTCCGTGGAGAAGAAATTAAATTCATGTGTTTATGTTGTAGCAATCACGTGTGCCATCCTATTGATCCTTTTAACATTGACAACGTCCCTCATAGCCTACGACTGCCTAGGTCCAGCCACAAATATCATCACAATTTTGATAAGAGACGTAGCAGAGTGCCCAGACCCAGAAAAAGAATATAAGGAAGACAGAGTACAACTGCAAGTAATCCAGGAAAATGATTCCCACAACATCGAAGTCCGAACTGTCTGGTAGAGGTTACTAGAGTAATACATTACTGCGGCATGCATAGTCACACGTCAACAGTTCATCATGGGATACTGACCTACATCAATCCTGTAGGAGATGACGAATGTAAATTAATGCATCGCACAAAAACTTACATTGACAAACTAGTAAGTAACGGTACAATATCAGCGTCAGTGAACCTAGCAGGAACAACGAATATAGACGGTAAATGTAGCAGTGAAACTTACACCGAGAATGGTATAACATACGAAAATGTCGTAGTGGAAGCAGCGATCAAAATTACACTAACAAATTATATAGCCTCAGTAAAATTATAGTTAAATTAAATAAGTTTAAAAGGCGGTGTGATTTGTTCATTTACTGATTGTATAGATTTGGAAACTGGTGACACTGTTTGGGATAGAACCACACAGGTAAATTGTCAAAATTCAAAATTCGGCGCGAGCACTTATGTAATAAAATTGAAATTCCTGTTTTTGTAAATTTGCAGTACTTTTTTGATCAAAGTAAAATTTAGGCTAGAGTTATCATATTGTAAGTGAAAATATGCAATTTTATCATAATTTTACGATCAAAAACTTGAAAACAGCGAAGAACTTGCTAAGTACCTATTTAGAAATAGACAAGGATGAGGATGGAGCATAGATGGAGCTGTACAAAGAAGTGAACAGTGAATAACGAAACCGAGTCAGAGCAAGAAAAAAGTTGTTGACTTTTGTAATTATTTTTTAATATTATAAAAATTTATAACATTAAGAACAATTATTGTGTTTCCAATTCCATATTTTGTTAACTTAGAAATATTCTACATTTCAAGAATTGATTTGCCTTTATCAAAGAAGTGATAGTATTTTTTGTTTGTGTATTTTTTTTGTTTGTATCTTTACCTAGTAAATATTGTATCATATAGTAATAGGTAATGTTAATTCATCCGGCTATAACAAAAACTATGATTAAAATCGAAAACATGCAGCAATTAATTTAAAGGTTATTTTCGGAATATATCCGATGTCTATCTACACGTCGAAATAACATCTTAAAAATACGTCAAAATAACATTTTAAAATGACGTCAAAACAGCGTCTTAAAATTACATTTGTGTTATTTGGGTAATGATAATTTAATAATTTTATTTTCAATAGAATTCATTTTTAATATGGAACCTAAAAATGAGACATGATTATGAAACAGTTATTTTCCGACGCATTAACACCATTCTTTTTTCTAAAATTTCAAAGTGTCAGATTCGTTTTCTATAATTTCAGTGATATAAACTGACAGTTGTTTACTTTTTATCATCATTATTTATTTGTGTTACGGTTACTAACTACATGAGTTCAGAAAAGATGTGCCTTTTTTGTCTTGTTGATCATTTCATTCAGCTGTTTAACAGACATGTTCAAATTCACAATTTTTTACGGAATAAAACCCGTTATCATTTGTTTAATTTTAAGTTTATAATATTCATTTTCTTTAATATTTTTGACATACGTAACATTGAAACATTTTTTTTTATGTTATAAATATGTCATTGCCTACTATGACTATGGCCTCCCTACAAAAATAGTAAGACTGTAAAATAACGAAATTATCAATTAAAATAACCAAATAATTAGTTTTGTGTTTTTCAATAATTGTTCCATTGCAAAAACCATTATTTTTAACCTATAAATTTAATAATTGTTGCCTTTTTTGCAGTTTGAAACAAATTAACATGGCATATTACCTATACACTGACTTGCAAAAAAATCTCGTACACCTTAAAAATCAAGTAACCGAGTTGTTACCTTTTTTAGCTATGTAAATACAATTTCTCCAAGTTTTTATTTAAAACAGATTATAAATAAGTAAAAAATTATATGTGAAAAAAAATGTTTTTCAATATATTCACACTGGGCATTAGATAATGACGAAAAATTGAATTTGGTCGATTTTTTCATTTTGAGTAATTCAAATAAAAAAGTTAGATATTTTCATTGTCTATCCAGTGGCGTACGAAAGTAATTTTTTATCGGTAAATTGCCGAGATATAACACAAAGTTATATTTTTAAAAAAATGAAACCCATATAAGATTTTTACTTTAAAAAAATTCTTATTTTTTTTCTTTTTCGATTGGGAAAAGGGTTATTGTATTTTAAATTTATTTTGCCCTTCGTATCTTAGATTTTTCTTTATTTTTCATGAAATTTTTTTTGTCAACATTTTCATTAGTTTTTCAAAATAGTATTTTATTTTACTTAATTAACTTATTGCATAGGTACTTTGCTTCATAAATTAATTTTGATTCTATATTTTTAAGTTAACCAGGTAGATATAATCTAAAAAACTATTTAAAACACAATAACCCTTATTCCAATCAAAAAGAAAAAAATATTTATTTTCTTACAGTAAAAATCAAATTTGAGTTCCATTTGAAACAATGTAAGTTTATGTTATATCTCAAAAATTTAGCGATAAAAAAATTATTTTTGTAATCCACTGGATAGACAATGAAAATATCTAACTTTTTTATTTGAAACATTTATCTCGATTAATCTTTGTTTAGAAGTAATTTAAAAATGAAAAAAATTACCAAATTCAGTTTTTCATCATTATCTAGTAGTCTATAAGAATTTTTAGAAAAAACAAAAGCATTTACCGGCTGTGACCCGTATTCCAAGCGCACTTTTATAATAAAAGCGCTTTTATGAAACATAATCCTCATAAGAATATAATGTAAAAGCGCGCTCCATAAAAGCGCTTTTATTATAAAAGTGCGCTCGGAATACAGGCCATTGTATCTCTTATAGTTCTCGAGATCCCAATGGTGGCAGCTCTAAATGGGACACACTGTACATATATGCTGTTAACTTTACGTTAGTATTATAAAAGCAAATTTTGTCTAATTTAACCGACTTCGTATCTCTTATAGTTCTCGAGATTTCCATATAGGATATTATCTTGGACACTCTGTATTGATACATTGGAAATTTATTTAAAAATGGATACATAATAGTTACTTACATATTGGTGATGAAAATTTGGACGTTATTTATAATTCTCTGATGTACTCGTATATATGTACGTACGTGTTAAAACATTCTACACCGCAATAGTTTGAATTCAAATACACTTTGGAATGAATATGTCATTATATAGGTACTTTACATACCGAAATAGTAAATATAAATAATTCAAATAATATGTTTTATAATACAATTATTCTTCTGATTTGAAATGCAAAACAAATTTCTAGTTGTTGATATTTATTTATACACTGATTAATGAAATATTAATTTTCAACTATTGTTTTAAAACAAGTCACTTAGGTCACCAGATAATTATTGTTTTTCGAAAAAAAAACACTATTGACGCAAGAAATATTAATATTTAATGTAGCATTTGTTTATCGTTTGTTGAGGATTGTCCAGAGAATTTTTTCGTTTGTTTAGGTTTATTATGACTTATTTTTAAAAAATTGTTTGGGCGTGGACAACATTACATATCCTCGCACATTTAGAAAATAGTTTATTTACAGTTTATTTAGTTTTGTTTAGGCAATTTTTTGTTTGTTAAGGTTTATTTTAACTTATTTTTATGAAAAAATATTGTGTATTTATAGGTGGTAATTATTTATTTACTCATTTCTTGTTTTTTTTTAGGTTTATTAAGACGTATTAAAAAAAATTGTTTATTTAAAAGTGGCAAAAAGACATATGCCTACCTATTAAAAAGAAATGATTGTATGCAGTTTATTTTACAAATTTAGCAGTAGACAATATAATAAAATTATAGAAGAAATGTTTTTAAACATAAAAATTAAAGAACATTTGCGCAAAGAATGGGCACTATAAGAAAATCTAGAATTTAATAATTACAAATAAATTATTTAAGAACACTTATGGGATCCGGTCCTGGTAAAGAATTAGTAGTGCGATAGATCGTTCCTACATAATTGTCAAATTACTGAGATTTAAATCGAAATTTAAATATAACTCTCACTCAAATATAATTAAAAGTGAGTGCAGTGGATATAAAAATAACAATATAGAGTAAATTAAATCATTGACTGATAAAAACCAAGTTGAAAAAAACTGAGTTTCTGAGGGGCCGACCCGAGCGAACTAATAAGAATAGATGAGTAAAAGAGATAAACTCATACACGATTCACCGATAGAAGAGGAAAGAGTATTTCAAATAAGTAAATTAATAACTAGATCCCCAACCAAGAAGATAGAGATAAACGAAGACCAGGAAGCAAAAAATATGGAAGAAATTAAGAAACTCCTAATGCAAATACAAGAAGACATCAAAGAATTAAGAAGAGAGGTAAAGGAAAGTAATGAAGAAACGAAAAAAGTGAGAATAGAAATGAAGGAAGTGCAACAAAACTGGGAAATAGAGAAAACAGAAATGATCGTTAAGTAAAACAAAAGAGGCAAGAAGTAATGAAGTAGAGGAATTTTTGGAAAAGGAAATAAAAATTAAAGTAAAACGAAAGTCATTAAACCAAATAGGTGAAATTAGATATATAATGGAAATAAACATCTGGGAAGATAAAATAGAAGTGCTTAAAGCGAAAGAGAAATTAAAAAAAAAGAAGGTAAGATTGTGTTCATTGAGTCAGAACTTACAAACAGAGACAGAGCAATTCAGAAAAATATAAGGGACATAGCTAGAACAGAACGGAAAAAATGGACGAACGTAACAGTAAAGGTAATATATCATAAAATAGAAGTGAACAACAAGATATGGAAATGGAATATGGAAGAAAACAAACTGGTGCCCTTAGAAGATGAGGAGAAAACACAATCTCCAAAAAACTAAACCAAATAAAACAAAAACAGAATAGGAATAAGATAACAAGGCAAGACTTTAGGAATACGAAAATTAGCGCTAATAAAGACAATAATGAGAGGGGAAAAAGTCATACAATGCAGGAAAAGAATTCTAATATTATAAAACAAGAAATTAAGATTGGAATTTGGAATGTAACCTCACTAACGGGAAAAGAAATTGAAACAACTGAGAAAATGGTGAAAATAGACACAATCATACTAGGAATTTCAGAAACAAAAAAGGTAGAAGAAGGCAAAATACAAATAACAGGAGGAAGAGCTAAAGAAAGAGTAGGAATAATTATGAGAGAAGAAATGAGTAGAATAGTAAGAAAATATGAACCAATGAACTCTAGAATCATGACTATGGAACTAGAATGGAATGGGATATTGCAACTAATTCAAATTTATGCTCCGATAGAAGGAACGAACGAAGAAAATACGAATAAATTCTATGAAGACCTACAAGGGACTCTGGATAAACTAAAAGAAAATAATGAATGTATAATTATAATGGGGGATTGGAACTCAAGAGTTGGAAATGATAGAACAAGAGGGCTTGGATGTACAGGAAACTATAAAGAACAGACAATCAATAGGAATGGTATTAAAATGCTAGAGTTTTGCCAAACAAATGATCTCTTAATAGGAAACACCTTCTGGGACCAACCACTCGAAGACAGATATACGTTTGTAGCGGAATGCAAAAAGTATAATTGACTATATAGTATACAGAAAAGAAACACAAAGTAGAATAGGACAGATTAACACGGAAATAGAATCAGAACTGTCAACGCAACATAGACTACTAACGGCTAAAATTAAAAACGCAGAACTTACTCCAGAGAAGAAAATAAGTTACGAGAAGATACAGATACATAAACTTAAAAATGAAGAAACAAAAACAATATATAAAAAAGAAACGGATAAGGCGCTCCAAAGACACGAGTTGAGAAAACAACAGTATAATCTGAACCAAATGTGGGAAACATTCAGAGATACAATATACAAGGAAGCAGAGAAGATATGTGGGAAAATAAAATACAATCCTAACCTGAAAAAACAAGATGGTGGAACAACGACGTCAAAACCAAATTAAGAAAAAGAAAGTTGCCTGGAAACGGTATCAAGAGTCCAAGAATGAACGAGATAAAGATGAATATATAAGAAGAAGAAATAAGGCTAAACAAACAGTAAAACAAGCAAAAAGGAAAAGCTGGGAAGATTTTGGAACCGAAATAAATGGAAGATACGGAACGAACAACAGACTTTTTTGGAATACGATCAGATCGCTGAAAAACAAAAAAATTAAACAGATGAGTGGTCTTATTGACAAAGACGGTAAACTTAAAACGACAACGGAGGAAATAATAAAAGAGTGGTCAAATTATTACACAAATAAATTCAAGGAAGACACAATACGAAATGATGATAGACAATGAATATATGAACCAGGAAAATAATGAGGCAGTGGAAGAGGATATTAGTAAGGATGAACTAGAAGAGGCACTTAGGTAAATAAAAACTGGAAAAGCAAGTAGAGAAGACAAAACAAAGCCTGAAATGATTAAGTTCTTAGGGGATATAGGCAAGGAATGACTACTGGATATATGTAAAAAAAAACGTGGATGACAGAAAAGATACCTAGACAATGGGAAATAAATATAATCTTATTAATACACAAAAAAGGAGACTATACTAATTGCGATAACTATCGAGCAATATGCCTCTCATCCACATGCTTTAAAATATATACAGCAATAGTAGAAAATAGACGAAGACAACTAATTGGTAACAAACTAGCAGAAGAACAGGCGGCATATAGAATAGGCAAACAAACGAATGAGAACATACACATACTAAGAAACATAATTGAAAGAAAAATAGAGAATGGACGAGAATTATAAGTAACATTTATCGACTTAAGGGCCGCTTTCGACTCAGTAAACAGAAATTATAACTGGAAATGCTTAACGCAACTAGAAACGCCTAGTAAAATACAGATAGTAATTAGGAGCATTTATGAAAAAGTAAGAGGCATAGTGCAACTGAACGACAAAATATCAAGGAGTTTCGAAATGGAAAAAGGAATCAAACAAGGAGATAGTTTAAGCCCTCTTTTTTATAATCCTAATGGACAGAATAATGAAAAACACTAGAGAAAAGACCATTATAATACATACAATATTAGGTTATAATACAATGATACCCGTGAAGATAGATAACTTATTGTACGCAGATGACAATATTAATTGCAGAAAAACACACAAAAATGAGAGCACTAGTACAAGTATGGACAGAAGAAATAAAGAAGATGGGAATGGAAATAAACATAGGAAAAAGTAAAACCATGGTAATAAATAACAAATCCCAGAACGATATTACAAGAATTGTTAAAATAAGTGGACGAACAATGGAAAGAGTATCAACTTACGAAAATCTAGGATGTATAGTAACACAGGATGGAAATATAGATATAGATATAGCAAGCAGAATAAAGAAGGCAAATAATGTGTACTACGCAATTAACAAAACAATACTTGGAAAGAAAGAAATCGGAACAGATATAAAGCTAAAGATATATAACGCTCTGGTAATCCCAATAATAACTTATGGAAGTAAGTCCTGGACAATACAGAAAAAACATGAATCAAAACTAACAGCAATAGAAATGAAGTATTTGAGAAAAATGATGGGGAAAACAAAATGGGACAGAGAAACCAATGAAAACATCAGGCAACAAGCAGATCAAGATCAAATAATATTAAAAATAGAACAGAAACAACTGAATTGGGTTGGGCATATTAGAAGAATGAAGCAAGATAGGCAAAAGAAGAGGGAAAACATGGAGGAAATGAAAAAACTAGCAAAGGACCGGACAGCATGGAAACAGTGGGTCAAGAACGAGAAGTAGCAAACCATATCCGACACCCAATAAAGGGTATTACGGATCTGTGAAGAAGAAAAAGAAGAACACTTATGGAACGTCATTTTATAATAATAATAATAATAATAATAATAATAATAATAATAATAATAATAATAATAATAATAATAATAATAATAATAATAATAATAATAATAATAATAATAATTTATTTGCCCAACAGTATACACCATATAAAGGACAAAGTACAGTTACATGCATCTAAGTAAATTTTGAAAGGAATATACATATACATACATACATAAAAAAAATATATAATATAACATATAAATACATAATAAATGTTTAAATTTTTTTCCAAATTCGAAAATACATTTATAACAGAATATGGTGATATTGTGAATATATCTATATCACTAACAATTTTATTGATGTTGTTGCACATTATATAGATCGGAGATCTGGTTTGTGTATTTGTTCTCGCTCTAGGACATTGAAAATATAATTTATGTCTTGATGTTAGACGTGGTACATGAATTTCAATGTTCTCTAACAAAGCAGGACAACTAATTTTGTACTGCAGCAGTTTTAAGAAAAATATAATTGACTGACAGATTCTACGTGTTTCTAATGATTTAAAGTTAAAACGTACTAATAAATTGCTATAATCTGAACCTCGTTCAGGATAGATATGATCACATTTAAATGCTAAATACGTTTTTGTACAGCCTCAACTCTAGTAATGTACCGGTCATAAATTGGATACCATATTAATGCTCCATATTCTAATTTGAAACAAACATAACTATTGAACAATATTATAATTGTGATCACGTTACAAAATTTTTTATACTTCCTAAATATGAATCCAAGTATTTTAAAGTCAGAACTAACCAATTCTGTAACATGTATTACAAAAGACATATCTTTATTTAAAACGTATCATATATTAACATAAAATGTCTAGTAAATAACAGCTGCAGTAAAAAATATCTGATGTGGCCAGCACATAACCTCTCGCCTATTTCATGTTTATAATAACAATCACATCCGGTTGACGTTGTTTCAAATTATATACGTGTTCTAAATACCAAATTTGAGAAGTTTTGGATCATTTTAATATATTTTTTCAAGAAAATCTGTTTATAACTTTAAGTAAAGTACTATTTCCGGTTTGTCAATTTTAGAAAAAATGTGATGTCATTCACATTAATATAAAAGTTTTAAATACCAAATCTAAAAAACATTTGAATATATCATATATTTTTCACGAAAATTTGTTCAGAGCTTCAAATAAAATATCAGTTCGGTTTACCAATTTTAGCCAAAATCTAATGTTATTCCCCTTTATATAAAAGTCTCAAATTCTAAATTTAAAAAGGTTTGGAATATATCATAATATAATTTTCACCAAAATCTGTTCAGAACTTCAAGTAAAGTATCACCTCCGGTTTATCAATTTTCACCAAAATCTAAAATGTTGTTCCCCTTGATATAAAAGTTATAAATACTAAAATTGTAAAGTTTTGGATTGTATCAATATATTTTTCATGAAAATCTATTCAGAGCTTTAAATAAAGTATCACTTCGGTTTATTAATTTTAGCCAAAATCTAACATGTTGTTCTTCTTCATGTAAAAGTTTTAAATACCAAATTTGAAAAGTTTTAGAATATAGTATAATATATTTTTAACGAAAAACTGTTCAGAGCGCTCCGACTTGTATGTGTGTGTAAGTCGACGGAGAGATGACATGGCAACGAACCAGTCAACATTGTCAGCAATAAAGAGATATAGATAGCTAGTTTTTCTTTAGTAGTGCGAAACCTCATCATCAACACACATTTTGGTCCTTCGTAGTCAATTAATAATCACCAGTGGCAGAAAACTGAAGCAAGCGGCACTGTCTCCAATCACAGAACATAGCATCATAGCATAGCAGCACAGGTCACCGTTCTCGAGCCATTATGTCATTGCAACGTTTCCTAGAAAAGCCAAACAACGTGGAGAAGAAATTTACTAGCGATCTACAAAAAGTGAGTACAATTCCATTTTTCATTATTTCCCAAACATAATTTAGCACTAAAAGGCATTTAGTATAAGTACATATAAGCTCAATTGTTTCTATCAAAATGTCACGAGTGTGGGTTCAAAATGCAGCGACTTATATAATTTCTCTCTATGTGCAACTCAATACAAATTATTTGCCCTATCCGAAACCTGGTGCCATGAGGGTATTCACAACTCAGAGCTTTTTGACCCCGAACAATTTAATGTGTTTAGAAGTGTTAGAAATTTTTGCGATACAAGCAAAACTCGGGGTGGCGGGGTTCTTCTTGCTGTCGCAAATAATTTCCAAGTGTCTGCAATCAACTTAGCCTCCCACTGCGATGGGTTTAATCTTATTCGGCATATTGACATTGTCTTAATCAAAATTTTTATCGATCATTCAGCTATTTACGCCATAAACATTTACATTCCACCTTCCTGCATATTTCATGATTACGATATTTTGTTCGACTCACTTGCAAGTTTACAATTTCTTCATAATGCTGAAATAATCATTTTTGGTGATTTTAACATACCTAATTACTTGGAATGCTACACCAACACATCGTTTTCTCCTTTGTTCAATTCTCTGACAAATTTTTTGAGTTTTCTTAACTTAGAACAATCTAATTTCGTAGTCAACGATCATGGTAAACTTCTAGACCTGGTTATCAGTAATACGCAATGTATGGTTATTAGATCAGATGATTCCTTATTTCGTGAGTATTCACATCATCCTCCCTTAATGGTCGAGTTTTCCCTAAAATCTAAGCCTAAGAAATTTCAATCAATTAACAATTATGGGTTCAATTTTAATAAAGCAAAGTTTCCATCGCTGTATACGGATCTTGCAGATATTAAATGGGATTTTTTAGATAATAAAGGGGATGTAAACTGTTTGATTGGCATGTTTTATTCCGCTATTAATAATTCTCTGCATAAAAATGTACCTTTAAAGCGCAAATGCACTAATTCCTATCCACAATGGTTCACAGGCACCATAATTCATAAAATAAAACGAAAATATAAGGCATGGAAGAAATATAAGCGAACTAACGCATATGAAGATAAACAAGAATTTGTTAAACTAAGAACTGAAATCAAAACTGAAGTGACTAGAGTTTATAAGAACTACTGTAATAAAATTCAAAACGATATAATTGTTGAGCCCAAGAAATTCTGGACATTTGTAAATAACAAACGGAACAGTTCAAACATTCCCCCGGTTATGAGTTACAATTCTACACCCGTCGAAAATGCTCAATCAATAGTCGACTGTTTTGCCGATTACTTTTCCAGTTCATTTAATGACGATCCAGATATTAATAACTTTAATTTCTATGTCCCTGACAACTTCTGTACTCTTTGTATCAACTCAGTTTCTGAAAATGAAGTTGCGGTAGCCATTAAGAAAATGAAACCCAATATGACAACTGGACCTGATATGATACCTTCATTTATCATAAAAGACTGTTGTTCAGTTTTCGTTGAACCTCTTACTGTAATATTCAACATGACTTTAAAAACCTGTACCTATCCGGAGAAGTGGAAGCTAGCTAGGCTAAAACCTATCTATAAAAAGGCGACAAGAATGATATCGCCAACTACAGGCCCATTGCCTTATTATGTAACTTTAGCAAAATCTTCGAATCAATTATACACGAAAAAATTTACAATCATGTAAGTGGTCAAATTTCTATCAATCAGCATGGTTTTATGAAGGGCAGGTCAACAGTCACAAATCTCATGTGCAAAACTCAGCTAATATGCGAAGCCTTGGATCAACAGGGGCAGGTGGACGTCGTGTATACGGATTTTTCTAAGGCCTTTGATAGGCTAGACCACACCATTCTTTTGGCTTTTCGAACTCTCTCTTGCAACTATTCACATCATATCTCAAGGATCGGTATCAATTTGTTAATGTACATGGTTTTCAATCGCAGTATTTTATACAAAAATCTGGAGTTCCACAGGGGTCGATTCTGGGACCTTTATTGTTTAACATATTCATAAATGACATTACCGCTGACATTGATGTCGAACACTTACTGTATGCTGACGATTTGAAACTTCTGTGTAACATATCTACGATCGATGATTGTTTAAAACTTTAAAAAAAATTGGATACTATATCCAATTGGTGCAGGGATAACAAACTGTCTTTAAATGTCAACAAATGCCACTCTATGATCTTCTCCAGAAAACTCAGCCCTATATATTTCGAATATTTAATAAATAACTCTGCTCTATACAGGCCCGACATTTCACTAGATCTTGGAATCACCTTCACATCTCATGTACAACTCAAAATATCAACTGCATTTAAATGCCTCGGTTTCCTAATTCGTAATTCTGATATGTTTGATAGTGCTAAAGCTTTACATCTCTTATTTGTGTCCTTAGTCCGTCCCCACCTAGAATATGGTTCCTTAGTATGGAAACCACTTTATCGTTATCAGTCCGAATCTTTAGAAGGTATTCAAAGAAAATTTCTGAAATTTGCTGTATATATTTTGAAAGGCTATTATCCTCCTAGAGGAGTATCTCAGGCTGTATTACTAGATGAATTTAATTTAAACTCTCTTGAACAAAGGCGTCGTATATCTGCTGTAATTGTTTTACGTAAACTAATCAATAATACATTTGACTGCACATTTATTATGAATAGAGTTTTTTTTCAAGTTCCTAGAATGTCATCCAGACACAAAAATACTTTTTATTTAAAAACTCCAAAATCAAATATGTTAACCAAATCACCCATCCATCAAATGATAAACTCTTTCAATATCATCGAAGGTGAAATTGATATATTTCATAACACCATTAACGAGATTAAGAAATATATGTTATTGTATTGAATATGTTTCATCTCTTACCCTTTAATTGGGCGTTGGGTGATGTATTAATAATAATAATAATAATAATAATAATAATAATAATAATAATAATAATAATAATAATAATAATAATAATAATAATAATAATAATAATAATAATAATAATAATAATAATAATAATAATAATAATAATAATAATAATAATAATAATAATAATAATAATAATAAAGTATCAAATTAGTAGCGAATTAAACTAAAATAGTAGAATAATAGCTTAGAAAAAATATTCTCGCGTAGAGGAACTCAACATAATTCGCGAATCAATTAAAAAACTTTTGTAGCCTACGTAAAAGAGTTTAGTACATTAGATCGAATAACAAACGTAAATAAAACGGAATTACAATTCAGATATGAAAGAGTAAGTGAATTTTTCGTAAATTCGACACAGTACGAGATAAAATCGAGGTGCTTGCTAAGGTAGTGAAAGACGAATTCGCTACCCGGAACAATATTGAACATTTCTAATGCAAAATCGATATTAGATAGTTTTAATGTAGTTGCGCCGTTGCATACTCCACAGATATCAGAATTTGTGGATAATGCGAGCAATATTATTGGCCGAGACTCAGCTACTTTGCCAGTAATAAAGTTGCCTAATTTCAGTGGAGATTATAATACTTAGTTAGAATTTAGAGATATATTTTCATCCGTAGTACATAACTGGAAAATAGACAATGTACTCAAGTTCCGTTATCTGAAATCATGCCTACAAGGTGAAGCTACAAAAGCCATAAGGCATTTGGAAACATCAGACGACAATTATGACGTGGCGTGGAATGTATTATGCGAACGATATAATAAAAATCAGTTATTAGTAAATAATAATATGAAAGCATTATTTAGCATTACTATTTTAGAAAAGGAATCCGCAAAAGGCATTGGAAATATGGTTAACGATATCTCACTAAATTTACGCACGCTACAAATTCTAAAAGCCTGTCAATCGCTAAATATAATGGAATCCCACTGCCGCTGTAACCAAAATCTTGGCCTGGAAGATTTAAATTTAAGAGTTAAGTTTTTCGTACTTTTATTCTCGGACCTCAATTTTTTTCCTTATTTTCCATTTAGTTTATGAATATTTTCCGCGGCTCACGGACTTTCCAATTTTTGCCTATTATTTCTTTGACAAATCACGGACAGTACTTCGACTATTCATTTCATCAATGGAAGTCTACGCTCGCAAATCTCGCTCGATAATTTTTGAAATCCTACCACTTTCGTTTTTAAATGTTAAAATAGATCCAGAAATTTTATAAGTTTTGACAATGTTTACAATTGTTGATTTAGCTAAATTCAATTCTTTCGAAATTTCACCATAACTTTTACCAGATACATTTTTTCAATATTTAATTTTCGAATATCTTCAGAAATCGACTTTCCGCGCAAGATGTTCAGTATTAATGACGGGTTAATTGAAAATATAAAACAAAACCTACTCGAATATTCGATAAATATTACGGTAAATAGTATAGAGGCTAACAGGTGGACGTTAGTTAAAATTAATGTAAGTTTTAACAGCCGTACCAATTATTTATGGTTAATTTTTTTCATAATTTAAAAATGTAATCATATGAGTGATTAAATAATCTTTTCATTTTCATTTTTAATTATTGTATTTTCCTGTTGATATAGACATAATAATAATAGCATTTATTTAATAAATCCTATTTAGTACAAAAATAAAATAAAATTAATCTAAAGTTTTACATTACATAGTAAATATGTAGTACGTTAAATAATATTGCATGTACGGAATTTATCCAACCTCGTTTCGGGCGTAGGCCTCCCCCATCTGTAGCCATCCTTTCCTATTTTCTGTAAGTCTCGTCCATGTTGTTCCTGCATGTTTCTTGATGTCATCTTGCCAGCGTTTACTTGGTCTACCTCTTCCTCTGTTTTTATCTAATGGTATCCATATTGTGGTATTTCTTGCCCATCTGTGATCTTGAGCTCTCATAACATGTCCAGCCCAATTCCACTTCAGCTGTTTTATTCTTTGTATTACATCCGTGATGTTTGTTCTTCTCCTTATTTCTATATTCCTTACTTTATCTTTTAAGTTGATCCCTAGTAGACTTCTTTTCATTCTTCGTACAGTAATATATAGTATGTTACAGTGGTTTTGGGTTAGACTCCAAGTTTGACAGCCATAGATTAAAGTAGGTAGTATGCATGAGTCAAACACTCTTGTTTCCAACGATGTTGCAAATTCTCCCATAAAAATTTCTTTAAGAGACCAATACTTATTCCATGCTAGTGCTATTCTTCGATCTATTTCTTCTGTTGTTCTGTTATCAAACGATACTGTTTGGCCTAGATATATATATATATATATATATATATATATATATATATATATATATATATATATATACAGTGTGTTCAATAAAATTCCTAACTCGGAGTAGGCTATGAACAGAGAAACGTAAGTCTGATCATTATTCAATTCAAAAGTCAAAATGTCAAAATTGATCTTGAATTGTAATTTTATGGAGAAAAACAATAAAGAAGGATACAGTATATTGACATTCATCGTTTTCCAATTTGTTTCCATTTCTAAAATAAGATTCAAGAAGAAATGATTTCTTTAGATAACATTTTTGATAATATCTCATGTCAAATTGATATTTAATATTTTTAAATTGAAATACGTTTCTTTGTTCATAGCCTACTCCGAGTTAGGAATTTTTTTGAACACACTGTATATATATATATATATATATATATATATATATATATATATATATAATCAACGTATTCTAAGTAAGGATTAAACTAGTAGTTTAATGTATTTTCTTGGTCCATTGGTCATAAGTTTAGTTTTATTCAAGTTCATTTGCAGTCCTACATTTTTGCTTTTACATTGGATATCTTCAAGCTTGGATTCTAGATCACTAGATCTTTTGAAGTTTCAGCAATGAGGACAATGTCGCCTGCAAATCGGAGATTAGATAAATATTTTCCATTTATCTTCAAGTCTTTATCTTCCCAATTTAGCTCCTTAAAAACGGATTCCAGGACACATGAGAACAGCGATGGTGATAAAGGGTCCCTTGTCGTACTCCTCTTGCTATATTGAACGTTTCCTCTGGCTTTTCTAGAACTACCCTAGCCTTGCTTTTATTGTATACATAGCTTTTATTATTTTTATGTATTTGTGTTCGACCCCTGCTTGATAATGAAGTAGTGTTCTATACTGTCGAACGCCTTTTGAAAATCAATGAAGACAATATATAATCATTTTGTACTCTTTCACTTTCTTCATTATTTGATTAACCGATTGTAAATGATCTGTTGTAGAGAATCCACTTCTAAATCCCGCTTGTTCAATTGAGTTGAAATCTTCGATTTTCTTATTTATTCTAGAAAGTATTATTTTTGAGAATACTTTGTATATGCATGAGCATAAGCTGATAGGTCTATAGTTATCCAAAATTTCTTTATTTCCTTTCTTATGAAGTAATATGATGTTAGATTGTAACCATTGATGAGGAATCTCCTCTATTATGAGAATTTGGTTAAAAAGATAGCATGGTGGTTCGATAAGTTTTTCTACCTCTATTTTAATCATTTCATTGCTTACATTTTCGTCTCCAGGAGCCTTGTTGTCTTTAAGTTCTTTTATTGCTTTCAATATTTCTTCTTTTAGGATATAGGGAACTTCTGCCTCCTCTCTCATTTTGATATTCTCTTTATTTGTTTCTTTAGGGATATTATTTGTATATAGTTGTGAGTAAAATTCTGTCGTTGTGGAGAGTATGTCATCTCTGTTTGTACTCACTGTCGTATTATCTTTTATTTTCATTATCCAATTTTTTCCTACTGTTGCTTCTTTCTTCATTTTCCTCACTGCTCCTGATGAGCCCACAATTTCCTCGATTTTCTTGTCGTTGTATTTTTTTAAGTCCTATTTGATTTTCTTTTTTGTTAATTTTCGAAGTTTACAAAATTCTTTTTTTTTGCAATGTTGTTTTATTTTAAATATTTTTAAGTGTTTCTCTTTTTTCTATTAAATCTAGTGTTTCTTTTGATATTTTCTTACGTTGTTTTCCATTGGTGTTTTTTCCTGGTATTTTATTTAATATGACCTTTTCTAATATATCATAATATTTTTGGAGACTATTTTCATCTTTAATTTCATATTGTTTTGGAGTAGGAACAGATTTCATTAAATTGTCTTGGTATATTGTTTGCATGTCTAAATCAATTCTATAATTTTTATCTTTATCAAAAATAATTTTTCTCTTGGTTTTTCCTAGCAAAATTGTTGCTCTCACTAGCCTATGATCTGTGTCGAATTTTAAGTTTTGGATTATTTCTATATTTTGTATATTGTTCTTATTTTTATGCAGAATATAGTCCATTTCAAATTTATCTTCTTTTGGTGAAATCCATGTACATTTTGACCCTTTATTTCCCTTACTAAAGAACGTGTTTCCTATTTTTAACTGTAGGCTTATGGCGAAATCTATCAGTAATTGTCTTCGATCGTTTCTTGTACCGTAGTGGAATTTGCCCATAATATTTTCATCCTCGGATCTTCTGGCTCCTACATGAGCGTTGAAATCACCCATGATAATAGTTTCCATGTTTCTACTGTGCTTTTCATTCCTATTTCATGTATCTGTCCATAGAACTTTTCTAATTCTTCTTGTGTAGATTGTTTTGTTGGTGCGTATACTTGGATTAGATTTAAATATTTACTATGTTGCGTTTCAATTTTAAGTACAGCTACCCTTTCGTTGTATGCCTTGAATTCTATTATTTTGTGTTTATCAGATTTCTTGATTAAGAAACCAATACCATAGTTTCCTGTTTTTCCTTCTCCGTGGCAAAATATGTTATTTGATTTTCTTTCAATAATTTTTTCTTTGTTTCTTCTTTTGTCGCATAACCCTATTATGTCCCATTGGATTTCTTCTAGGGAATGTTCAAGTTCCCATAATCTGTCGTCACCAATTAAAGTTTGAACATTAGGTGTACCTACGAATATTTTATTCTTACTTTTATTTTTTAGGGGGGTTTGGTCGCTTGATAAATAACTTTTTTCCGTTTAGACGCTTTTTATTTCTCATAATTAGATTACTAACTTTAATACTTGAGAAGCTCACTAGAATTGGTCTTACTTTTTCTGGGATCCTCTTACCTAGTCGTTTTGCCACTTCTATATCATTCACATGTATATTCAAATCAAGGTATTTTGCACAAAATTCTTTTACATAAGTAGTGTTGCCGCAAGACCAAGACCAGTCTTGGTCTTGTCTCGTGTCGTCTTGGTCTTGTCGAGACAAGACCGTCATTTTGGTCTTGACTAAAAAGTCAAGACGAGACGAGACCAGTATCCAGTCTTGTCGAGAAAGTCTTGAAGTCTCGACAAGACTCTCGACTTCAGTTCATCGGTATTTTTTCAAAATATTTTCTAAAAGTGCTTCAAAAATTAAGAGCAATGCTATTAATGCTGTTTGAAAATTCATAAAATAATAAACATATTAATTTTTAATCTTATGTTCCTGAAACATGAATTTATGTAAATATAAAAATTCAAACACTATTAGAAATTCTCAACTTAGGCTGAAAGCTTGGCTTAAATTTTCAAAAATTGTAAACATTACAAAATAGGCATAATACTCGTATTCATGTAACATCTAAACAAATAATGAAATAAAAGCATATTTACTGCATAGATATGTGGCGGATCTAGTAGCTCGCCACGTTACTACCCCAACCAAAATATATTTTATTATTATTTATGTAATATATGGGTATAAAGTTTTGAGAATCACTGGATTCTCAGTTGGTTAATTTAATTAAGTTTACCTGTTTTTGTATATTTTTGGCTTTCGCCAGTTGTAAGTTTAGTTTAGTTGAAGTAACATCGCGTTCTGGGTTAATAAAAGTTTATAATACTATTTAAAGATGTTTCATTTATAACAAACACCACAGTGGCGACGAGGATTAAAATTAATCGTAATAAATATAATTATTTAATCGTATCCAATAAAGTGGTATAAATATAATAATAGTAACATTAAATTAAATTCTAAAATTAAAAATGGAAGAGGTTGCAAACAGGTCTCAGCAAAATTTAGTGGGGCAAGTGCGAGAATTTGATTTTAAAAATGGCGATTGGACAATTTATAAAGCAAGTTTAGAACAATATTTTATCTCGAACGATATAAGCGATGGAAAGAGAAAACGCGCTATATTTCTAAATGCTTTAAATGAAGATTCGTATAAATTAATATTTAATTTGTGTTTGCCTAATACACCCGAATCTAAAACGTTCAAAGATATAGTACAAGTATTCGATAAACATTTTGCTCCAATAAAATCAGTTTTCGCCGCCAGATACAAATTTTATAACGCATTTAAAAGTAAAAGTGAAACTATGACAGAGTGGTTAGCAAGAGTGCGAAGTTTAGCCGCACATTGCGAATTCGGATCGGAATTAAATACGGTGCTCCGTGATCGGTTCATTATGGGTATTGAAAAAGGCCCAATTCTGGACAGACTGTTTGAAGAAGAGGTTAGTGCGTTAACGTTAGAAAAAGCGGTTGAAATCGCTACGCAAAGAGAATCTGCACGTCAAAACTTCAACATCGGGTCTACGCCAGTCAAAACCGAGCCAGTAGAGGTCCATCATCTCAAGGCCAGGCGCGGAGGGAGCAGCGGAGGTCGTTTCCGCCAAAATGCAACAATGTCACCTAGGAGCAGAAACCAACAGGGAGCGCAAGACGGCGCCCCTAATAACAACAACAGCAGCAGCGCGAGGAACCAGCACCCAAAGTGTCAAGTTTGTGGTTACACAAATCATAAAGTGAGTGAATGTCGGTTCCGAGATGCTACTTGTCGGGTTTGTGGTTATAAAGGTCATTTACCCCGTATGTGTCCCCAAAATAAACATAAATTTAATTATTTAGAAAATAATATAGAAACACTTTTTGCTTTGTCAACTGTAAATGATAGGCCCATTGTAAAACGTGTTCATGTTAATAATTTTTACATTGACTTTGAAGTCGATACCGGTGCTAGTGTCACCGCGATTTCAGATAAATTGTATAAACATTTATTTTCAAATTATGAAATAATTAAAACAAATAAGGAATTACTGAATTATACCGGAAATAAAATTACCCCCCTTGGTATAATTAAAGTTGATGTAATATTTGATGGTAAACAATACAATAATTTAGAAATATTTATTGTTAAAAAGGGAGGTCCCCCAATTATGGGTCGTATATGGCTAAGTAAATTTAATCTGGGCACTTCTGAAATAAAAATGTTAGAAGTAGCTAATATTACTGATGATAGTGTAAATAACTTGTTGTCAAAATATAAAGACGCATTTTCAAATTGAATTGGGTACTTTTAAAAAGGGTAAAATACATTTAAAATTAAGGGATTCAGACGTTAGTCCAAAATTTTGTAAAGCTCGTTCTGTTCCTTTTGCATTGCGAGAGAAAATTGACAATGAACTAGATAGGTTGTTAAATTTACATATTTTATCTCCAGTTGATTTTAGCGAATGGGCATCACCCATTGTACCGGTTATTAAGAAAAACGGTTCAGTTCGCATCTGCGGAGATTACAAAATTACCCTGAATCCAGTTCTAGACATAGATCAGTATCCACTACCTAAAATTGAAGAATTGTTTTCAAGGTTGAGCGGTGGACAAGAATTCACAAAATTAGATTTATCTACCGCCTACCAACAAGTGGAGTTAGACGAATATTCCCGTAAATTAGTAACAATAAACACGCACCGAGGATTGTTTCAATATAATCGACTGCCATATGGTATTGCTGCAGCTCCCGCGAAATTTCAAAAAATTATGGAAAACGTTTTACAAGGATTAAATAACGTAGTATGTTTTCTAGATGACATTTTAGTCACGGGGAGAAATAAAAGCGAGCATATTCAAAATTTAGAAAAAGTATTTTCTCGTTTGCAGCATTACGGTTTAAAAATTTCACCAGAAAAATGTTCTTTTTTTCAGTCTTCTGCTACCTATTTAGGTTATAAAATTGACAAACATGGTTTACATCCAACGAATGATAAAATTAAAGCGATTAAAGAGGCACCTGTTCCCAGTAATGTTACTCAACTGAAATCATTTTTGGGATTAGTTAATTACTACTGTAAATTCATCCCAAATGCATCTTCTGTGCTACACCCACTTTATCAATTATTAAAAAAAAATATTCGCTGGAATTGGACTAGCGAATGTAGTAATTGTTTTGAACGCATTAAAAATATAATGTCAACGTTAGATTTTTTAGCACATTACGATCCAAATTTAAAAATCAGATTAGCCGTAGATGCATCCCAAAGTGGGCTAGGGGCAGTAATTTCTCATATATTCCCTTCTGGAATAGAGAGACCCATAGCTTATGCTTCACGCACGCTGACGAGAAGTGAACA
Organism: Harpalus rubripes; assembly: GCA_963082715.1. Lineage (NCBI taxonomy): Eukaryota > Metazoa > Arthropoda > Insecta > Coleoptera > Carabidae > Harpalus > Harpalus rubripes. The sequence goes on from OY720455.1 coordinate 25,144,958, forward strand.
AAATTATTCTCAAATCGATAAAGAAGCGCTAGCGATAATTTTTGGAGTAACTAAATTTTATCAATACTTGTATGGAAAGCATTTCACAATTATTACCGATCATAAACCCCTGTTAGCTATTTTGGGAGAAAAAAAGGGATTCCGCAAATGGCGACTAGTAGACTTCAGCGTTGGGCAATCATATTATCTACCTTTCAATATGATATTGAATATGTACCGTCTAAAAACAATAATGCTGATTGTTTCTCTAGGCTTCCGCTTCCCCAAAGCGAGCCTGAGGTAGATTTAAATATATGTGCATCTTATTTAAATTATATAAACGAAAATACTACTCTAAAAATTAACTTTGACGACATTAAAAATGAAATTCAACAAGATGAATTATTAAAGCAAATATATAATTATGTAAAATATGGATGGCCAAACGCTTGTCCTAATAATGAAATAAAACCTTATTTTATGAAATCAAAACAATTAACATTAGAAAATGATTGTTTAATGTTAGGATACAAAATAGTCATTCCTGATAAATTTCGTAAAAATATTTTAAATTAATTGCATTCGTCACATATGGGCATAGTAAAAACTAAATCTTTAGCACGTTCTTACGTTTGGTGGCCAGGAATCGATAAAGAAATCGAAAATTTAATTAAAGGTTGTAATAGTTGTTTATCTACTAGAAATGCCCCACCAAAAGCAAAATTAATCCCATGGAAATGGCCAAAGGAGCCATGGGAAAGATTACATATTGACTTTTTAGGACCATTTTCCGGAAAACATTATTTTGTTATCCTGGATGCTCATAGTAAGTGGTTGGAAGTATTCCAGATGAGTAATATTACTGCGAACAGTACTGTAAAAATATTACGAAATTTATTTGCACGTTTTGGTATACCTCGCAAAATTGTATCGGACAATGCAAAACAATTTTCTGGTGCCGTTTTCCAACAATTTTTGAATTTGAATGGTATCGAACATTTAACGGGCGCGCCATTTCACCCCCAAACGAATGGCGCAGCAGAAAATGCAGTACGGACGGTGAAGGACGCTCTCCGTAGGATAACTGTTAATAATAGTCAACATGACTGTAATTTAGTTTTAAACAAATTTTTATTAGATTATAGGAATGCAACTCATTGCACTACGGGAGAGAGTCCAGCTGTACTGATGTTTGGCCGGAAACTACGAAATCGATTAGATTTACTCAAACCTACGGTTCCTACAAACGATAACATTCGAAATCATGTTGAAAATATACAAAGTAAACAGCAAAAATATTATAAAGGTAATAGAGACATTTCATTCAGAATAAACGAAATAGTATTAGTTCGCGATTATCGGGAAATAAATAAAGAAAATTGGATTCAGGGAATTGTTGTAAAAACATTAGGAAAACGAACATATTTAGTAAAAATTCCTTCATTAAATAAAAATTGGAAGCGTCATTTGAACCAAATTTCAAAAATTTCGAATGAATTATGTGAGCATGATGAAAATAAGGTTCCCCTAGAGGATTATAAAACTATTCATATTTCGGAAAGAAATAATATAGAAAATTGTCAGGGAGTTAATGAAAATAAAGAAAATGATGAGGATGCAATAAATAATGACATAAAAATAGAAACCGATTTGTCGGAAAATTGTGAAGATTTAGGTAAAAATGTATCAGAAAATGTAACAGAAAAGGTTTCGGAAAATGTAAGTGCTAGTGTAAACGTTTCTCCGCCAAAAAGAAGTAAACGTAAAGTAAAACCACCTGATAGATTTAAATGTTAAGTAAAATCTTTTTGACGGGGAAATGTAATATATGGGTATAAAGTTTTGAGAATCACTGGATTCTCAGTTGGTTAATTTAATTAAGTTTACCTGTTTTTGTATATTTTTGGCTTTCGCCAGTTGTAAGTTTAGTTTAGTTGAAGTAACATCGCGTTCTGGGTTAATAAAAGTTTATAATACTATTTAAAGATGTTTCATTTATAACAAACACCACAATTTATATGTTTTGTTCAGTTGTTATATATTTTTTATATTAAATATACATGTCAATTTTGTCTTCAAATATATTTATTTACTTTATATTCATGTGTACATCATTATACCTATATCATATGGTAGCTCAGATTTGCTACATTGGTGACCCCGACGATATTAATATAATAGATAAATTCAAAAACCAATAAACCGTTAAATTACAATGTATACGTAGGATAAAAACTACCCAGGATAACAGAATATTTAAAAATTTGTACTAACAAAATTGAATTTTCAAGTTGACTAAAATTATTTTCAATTTCCAAACAGCACAAAAGTTATACCTACGTACAATGTAAAATATCATATTTGAAAGAAAACATAAACTCAATTACAATATTTTATTTTCTTGGAATTATTGTAATTATTTTATTGTATTTTTCTATATAATTTAATACTGTTCCTACTGTATTTGCGACCTAGTGCTGCTGTATTGGAACATGTAATGTTCACTTCAAAAATCAAGTACTTTTCATATATTTACAAAAAAAATCTGTTGTAATTCTTAGAATTATGTGAAAATGGAAAATGCCGACAAAGATTTTACGACCGTAAGCCCTTAGGGAAACTAGTTTCTTTAAAAAAAAAACATTGTATATTTTCAACAGATGTGCTCCTTATTTCACCTAAATAATTCATTTGAAATTGAAAATAATTATTATTTTATTATACAAAACGCAAGGATTCTTAAAAATGTAACCCATAATATAGCCAATTGCGCATACGTTTCGTTTTATATTTTATATTTTCAATTTTCACAAATGCTTTATTTAAAAGTTTAACCTTGAGTTAACTGTTCTCTTGGGTAAGACCATAGTGTCCATAAAACTAAAGCGGAAGGGATGGAGGACAAAGCAATGGATATTTTCAAGAATTTCATTTATGCCTACTTAAAATTTCTTCTCTAATCTTTACATTTTGAATCTCTCAGATCTATAATAATTATATGAATGAATATTCCTCACTTTATTTTATTACAATTCGTAATATAATTTTCTAAATTTTCATGTAATATTATAATTTTACATCGAAACACGCATAAAATAACATGAAAATAATGAATAATGTATTTCCAAATAATGTAATATCAACTTCATTGTTGTTCTATATTTAATAATCTCTAGATTTTACTGTTGACCTATTCTATTAAGAAAAACGCATAGCTGTTAATTATAATTCGGTATCTAGTTATGTACCTAATTGAAATAAAATTATATTCTATGTAAGAATAAATTAAGAAAAAAATACTCGGTATATATGTTGCATTTTCATATTAATTTTTTAAGTCATCGACGATCGACGACAGTCAGAATACTTTTAAAATTAATATCTCAAACATTTTTAGGAATTTTTTAATCGCGATTGAACGTTTTTTCTTAGATATTCATGCACTGTTGGATAAAATTATAATAAACCATTTGTTAATATACGCAAAGTCGAGAGTCTTGTCGAGACTCGAGACAAGACGAGACTGACTTCAAGTCTCGTCTCGACAAGACCAATGTAGTCGAGACTAAGTCAAGACCAAGACAAGACCGACCTCAAGTCTTGTCTCGTCTCGTCTTGTGGCAACACTATACATAAGATTCTAATTCCCCAGAATAATTTGTTTCCTCTTCCAATCCATGTATAATTATATTCTTATTTTTAAATTCTCGTTCCAAAATTTTGATTCTCTGATCTTGTTCTTCTATTTTTTCATTCAGGATTTTATTTTCCTCTTGAAGTTTAGTGAACTGTTGTTCATTTTGTTTAATAACTTCCTGTATTTCAGTTTTAATATCATGTCTTATGTCGATCCGTTGTTGACCAAGTAATTTTTGAAGTTCGGTCATTTCCATATTTTGCAATTTTCAAATAAAATATGTAAATAAAATGTTTACGATCACTAGATTAGTTTATGCTCGTGCGCGTAGCTCAATAAGCGACAGGGCGTGTTTTACTCAGTGTTTCTGAACTCAATGTTCTGTCTCTCTCTAATAATTTGTCAAATGGTTGTAGAATCATGCATGAAAGTTTGTGGTTAGGGCTCGTAATAATAGATTTCAAACAAAAAGAATAAAAAATTTAAAAGCCAGCGATTTATTTGGATACGGACCGGCTTTTTCTACACAAAAATATGTTTCATGACATCTTGAAACAAAAAACTATAAATGTAACTAACTTAAATGATATAATAGAACAAGCAACACCTGCAGAAAATCAGCATATGAAAGAAATGTTACTAGAATTTATTTTCAAATTTCTAAAAACAATATTAACTATTCCAGTCACGAGTTGTACGGCTGAAAGGTCATTTTCAGCACTACGTCAACTAAAAACACACTGGAGATCAAATATGACTCAACTTCGATTAAGTAATATTGCTGTTTTACATATCCATAAAGAAAAAACAGCCGAAATAGAAGAATCAATGATAGCCAATGAATTTATTTTTAGAAATGCAACACGTCGATATACTTTTTGGTAGAATAATAATTAAATTGAACTGTTTAATATTTTTATTATTTTATATGTGTGGTCTTATTGTACAAAGTATAGATATATATTTTTCTTCAAGCGTATTATAATATGCATATTATGCTACTGTACACACGCTATAGAAGAAATTCATTGTCTTACTAGTACAAAAAGGTTGATATTGTTGTACTAGTAAAAAAATGTTAGTTTCTTAGTTCACCGCTGGCGGCGGCATTCACCACAGCAACACAGATCATATTGAAAATTGTTATTTGACAGTTGCATCGTTTGTGTTTTGTAGTGTATACAGCCAGCTTTGACTGAAATTGCAAGTTTTATAAATAAAAAAATTCCAAAAAAATGTCAAAAATTATTTTAAACACTTGAAGAAAAAATAGTATATGTCATTCGGAGTAGAACGCCCTTTTTGTGTTTTACCTAGCTTGCCTAGCCTCGGCTAGCGCCTCGGCCGCAATAGCTGGGTTCAACACAAAAAGAACGCTTTCTACTCCTAATAATATAATATATTATTTTCTGTAATAATAGATATTAATTTTAGTTATATTAAATGTACTCATAATTTAACATATAAATTATAACATAAATATGTGTTTTTTACCTTCCGTCACGTTTAGGTAAGGAAGGTATTGTTTGGTCAAAAAATTCGTGGTGAGTTTTTGATGAATAAGCACGTTTTAGGGTCCGTAGCACACGATTTAATTATTTTTTTGTAAAAATAGTAGATGTGTGTATGTATGTATGTATGTATGTATGTATGTATGTATGTATGTATGTATGTATGTATGTATGTATGTATGTATGTATGTATGTATGTATGTATGTATGTATGTATGTATGTATGTATGTATGTATGTATGTATGTATATATGTATATATGTATGTATATATGTATATATGTATATATGTATATATGTATATATGTATATATGTATATATGTATATATGTATATATGTATATATGTATATATGTATATATGTATATATGTATATATGTATATATGTATATATGTATATATATATATATATATATATATATATATATATATATATATGTATATATGTATATATGTATATATGTATATATGTATATATGTATATATGTATATATGTATATATGTATATATGTATATATGTATATATGTATATATGTATATATGTATATATTTATATATGTATATATGTATATATGTATATATGTATATATGTATATATGTATATATGTATATATGTATATATGTATATATGTATATATGTATATATGTATATATGTATATATGTATATATGTATATATGTATATATGTATATATGTATATATGTATATATGTATATATGTATATATGTATATATGTATATATGTATATATGTATATATGTATATATGTATATATGTATGTATATATGTATATATGTATATATGTATGTTTATATGTATATATGTATATATGTTTATATGTATATATGTATATATGTATATATGTTAAAACTAATTAACAGTGAAGACAATTCAAAGACCTCAGGCTATGGCCTTAACTTGTTCGTGCTGTTCGACTGCGACCGACAAATGCAATTTACTAATATGCAGTATGTGCAATAAACAATTTAAAAACTCGTGTGTGGGCTTATCGGCTTCAGAAACAAGACTTATAAACGCTAAAAAAGGTATTTTGTGGTCTTCTACTCCGTGCGGTGATTTAAATAACAGTATTCGTGAACTTAAAACAACAATAATAAACTTACGAGAGGAATTAGACATTTTAAAGAACTCTTTGCAAACTACGCCAGCTACGGAAACACTGGATGTCGAAAAGATAATTTCAGAAATTAACGACCGCGAAAAACGAAAAAATAATATAATTATTTTTGGTGTGAACGAATCGAGTATTAATAACGATATTATTAATACAAAAACTATACTACAACATGTTAATAATGAAATTAATTTAAATGATATAAAAATATTCCGTATAGGCAAACAAAAGGAAAATAAAACACGCCCGATAAAAGTATATTTACAGTCAAAAAATGATGCTCGCACAATTACGCGAAATGCAATTAAAATAAAGTCGAATACAAACTTTAAAGATGTCTTTATAACATCCGACAAAACTAAACGACAACTAGATTATTTAAAATTAATAAAAGAGGAATTAAAATCGAGATTTGATAACGGGGAAACTAATATCAAAATTAAATATGTAAACGAAGTACCAACAATAGTTTATTCTAATTATTTAAACTAATACTGTCCAATAGTTATAGTTGTTTGTTTAAGGACATAAGTATTACAGTATATTATCAAAACGTGCGCGGTCTAAATTCAAAAACAGAAAGACTGTATACGGCTGTTTGTGATTGTGAGTTTGGAATTGTATGTTTTACGGAATCTTGGCTATCAAGTGATGTGAATAATGAAGAAATGTTCCCTCCCTACTATTCTGTATATCGCAGCGATCGTCGAATGACAGAATTGGGCGTTAGCCGAGGTGGGGGTGTCCTAATCGCATGCAGCAATAAAAACTTTGAAACTACTCAAATCGACCTGTCATCGGCAGCCATTCCTAATTCAATTGATGTAGTGGGATGTAAAATTAATAACCTTAAGAATAAATTGCTTATTTTCGTGGTTTATATACCACCAAATACTACAGTGCAAGATTTTGAGCAATTTATTGAAACAATTAGTTTATTGGAGGATATTAACGATCACAACACCTTATTTATAGGAGATTTTAATGTTCCATCTTTTACTAACAAAAATGATTGGTGTTCTAAGTCAAATATAATTTATAATTTTCTTGATCTCCATAATTATATTCAATTTAACAATGTGTATAACAATGACAATAGATTACTAGATTTGGTTTTAGGAAATATTAATTGCGAAGTAGTACAATCTGATGTAAATTTAATTAATGTAGATAAATAACATCCTCCTCTTCAAATAAATATTGAAATCAATGTAGCTAATAAGAAAATTTTTCCAGCAAACAAATCACAAAAAATTTATAATTTTAAGAAGGCTAACTGTCAGGCATTATATCACTCTTGTCTCCACTTTGGATTGGACTAATTTGTTATCCCTTAAAAATGTTGAAGATATATGTAATAATTTGTATGAAATCATTGGAAACCAATTCAACGTATACGTGCCTACCTTTAAAAATAAAAAATCTAATAGATTGTACCCATGTTGGTTTGGTAAAGAAATTATAAGTAACATCAAAAAGAAACATAATGCTCATACAAGATTTAAACGATATCATAGGACATCAGATCTACTAGAATTTAGAGCATTAAGAACGGAAATAAAGTTACAAATCGAAGAATCCCATAAATCATATATAGCGTCAATTGAAAACAACATTAAAAATGATCCACAACAGTTTTGGTCGTTTGTGCAATCAAAAAAAAGTAATTCACGGATTCCAGGGTGCATGCAACTAGATAATTTAGTTCTAAATGATCCTATTGCTATTGTGAACGGCTTTGCAAATTATTTTGGCAGTGTATATACTCAACCAACTGAAGAAAATATTTTGAATATTGATACCGATTTTAAGAATTATTTCCCTAATATTACAATAAAAAATATAACTGAAGATGATATATTATATATTATGCTATAAGGAGGCTTACAAATAAGGTCACTGCTGGAATAGATCAAATTCCTTGTTTTTTTATTAAAGATTGTGCAAGTGCCCTTGTTTCTCCCTTACATCATTTATTCAATACCATTTTAAAACAATCGTCATTTCCAAATATTTGGAAAATATCTAGAATTTGTCCTATTCACAAAAGTGGGGACGTAGATAATATCAAGAACTATAGAGCAGTATTCCTTCTGTGTAATTTTTCTAAAGTGTTTGAGATTATATTACATAATAAGTTGTACTCACAATTAAAGTCATTTATTTCTCCATTCCAACATGGTTTTGTTGAAAGAAGATCCACAACCACTAATTTAGCTGTATTATCACATTATATAACGAGTACATTAGATAAGGGTGGGCAAGTAGATGTTATCTACACCGATTTTCAAAAAGCTTTTGACCAGATTGACCACAATGTTTTGCTACATAAATTAAATAACTATGGTTTATCAACAGAGCTCATTGATTTATTTAAATCCTATTTTTATGAAAGAAAACAATTTGTAAAATTTAATGGTCACTGCTGAAACTTTTTCACGCCAACATCTGGAGTACCTCAAATCTCCGTTTTAGGTCCATTTTTGTTTGTTATATTTATTAATGGTTTGAGCAATTTGGTCAAATGTAAACATTTATTTTTCGCTGATGACATGAAGATATATAGTAAAATTGATAACTTAAATGATTGTTTTTTGTTGCAACAACTGTTATAATTTTATTGAAATATACAAATACAGTAAACTATTCACAAGTAACAAGAACACAAAGACTATATATTACATGTCAAAGTTATATTCTATTTTCCGTAACTGTCTTCTTCGTTACTTAGTAACGACACAACTTCCATTTGCTAGGTGACGACACGGCACTCTTCGTTTATTTCTTTTTTGTTTTGTTTTTTATCACAACACTTCCTCCAAAACCAAAAATTAATTAATTCATATTCTTTGCATGCCAATTTTCTCACGTAGCAAATTAAAACGAATACGTTCAAGAGGCTTTGTCAAAAGATCTGCTACCTGGTTCTTTCCATCGATGTGTTCCAATGTGAGTTCACCATTTAAAAATCTTTCGCGAACATAAAAATTTCTAATCTCAATGTGTTTCGACCTTCGGTGAAACTCTGGATTCTTTGCTAATTTTATGCAACTAGCATTGTCAATGTAAAGTGTTGGGGGTAATTCTGGCATTTCAATCAATTCGGTTAGTAAACGCTTCAACCAAATTAATTCTTTCGTTCCTTCGCTCGCTGAAATAATTTCTGCTTCAGTTGTAGAAGTTGCTACAACTTTCTGTAACTGACTAGTCCATGATATAGCTCCTCCAGCGAACATTGCGACAATTCCAGTAGTTGAACGTCTTGTCCTCTTATCACCGGCAAAGTCAGCATCGCTGTAAACTTTTAGTTCTTCCTTCTTATTATAAATGATACCATAATTCATAGTGCCTCGTAAATACCGAAATATACGTTTTATTTGATTCCAGTCTTGAATAGTTGGTTTTTCCATAGTTCGTGCAACTTTATTTACTGCGAAGGCTATATCTGGACGAGATACTGTAGTAAGATACATGAGACAGCCCACTGCCTTGCGATAAGGTACCTGCGATGAGATTGTTACTTCTAAATCATTTTCTTCTCGGCCAATTGGAGTTGAAACTGCATTTGATTCGTCCATTCGAAATCTGTTCAGTATATTTTTTGTATAATTTTCTTGGCTTACCATAATTGATCCGTCTTCATATTGTTTTATTTTCATTCCAAGAAAATTGTCGAGAGAACTCATCGTTATACTGAATTCTTGTTTAAGTGTTTTCAAGAAATCAGCAATCTCTTTCTTGTCACTTCCGACAATTAAACCATCATCGACATAGATTGCAACATATAAACGATTTTTGTTACGCTTACGATAAAAGAGACAAGGATCTGCAACGCTATTTTGAAATCCTGCTTTCTTCATACATTCTATGAAACGTTTATTCCAACAGCGTGGTGCCTGTTTTAGTCCGTACAGACTTCTTTTCAAAAGACATACTCGACCAGTACCATCATCGAAACCTTCTGGTTGTTCTAAATATACCTCTTCTTCAAGTATACCATTCAAAAAAGCAGTTTTTACGTCAAATTGCTCCAAAAACATATTTTCTACTGCAGCTACAGCTAACAGAGTCCTAATAGTATCGTAACGCGCTACGGGACTAAAAGTTTCTCCATAATCTATTCCTTGTCTTTGGACATATCCTTTTGCTACTAATCGAGCTTTGAAACGAATACCTCCATGACTTGTTGATTTTCGACGTAGAACCCAACGATTTTTGACAACTTGAACATCTTTCGGGCGTTCGACTAATACCCATGTATTGTTTTCCTTCAGGGATTCCATTTCTTCTTGAATAGCTTGTAGCCACAATTCCTTGTCGTTCGATTGTAGTACTTCAGACAATGAACTTGGATCTTTGTATTCGTTACCGTCAACTCCTGCCATCATCAAGAATTCATTGCTTTCAATCCAGGCTGGTTTTCTTCTTTGTCTTTTGCTTCTGTTTTCTTTAGATGAAGATTCGGTTTCGTCATTTCTTGTTTCTTCATATTTTGATTCTTCATGTTCATTTTTATCTTGACTTCCTCCAGAAAGAGACGCTGTAACAGACTTTTCAATATTCTTTTGATTCTCAATTTTATTCGGCTCTTTTCCTTCGAATAAAATGGATTCACTCTGATCTAGAATTCTTTCTTGAGGAACTTCAAATTGTACAGTGTTACTTCGAATATTGCAGACGACTTCTGGTTTAAATTTGACATCATGACTCATAACTAATTTCCTTTGTGATGGAATCCAGACTCGATATCCATCCCTATCATTTACGTATCCAACTAGATGTCCAAATACAGCTTTGTCGTCGAACTTTGAACGAAAATTCTTGTTTATGTGTACGTAACATCCAGTACCAAAAATTTTCAAATGATCAAGTCTTCCACATGATCGACCATACCATAATTCATAAGGAGTTTTGTTCTGAACTGAAGATTTTCCTGTGCGATTTAATAAATATGCTGCAGTATTGCAGGCTTCTGCCCATAATCCTTTTGGCAATTACTAGGATTTAACATGGAACGCGCTGCTTCCACTATTGTGCGGTTTTCGCGCTCAGCAACACCGTTCTGTTCCGGTGTATAAGGTGGAGAAATACATTGTTCTATTCCTCTGCTTGCGAGTAGTTGAGCAACTTTGCTGTTGTCAAACTCTTTCCCTCCATCGCACCTGAATTTCTTGACAATATGCCCATTCGTTCGAGCTTCATTTAAAAATTGTTCAAGCACATTGCATACTTCACTTTTCTGTTTCAAATAAAAAATTCGACGGAACTTACTGAAGTCATCTTTGAAACATACATAGTAATGTGCTCCTCCAAAAGACTTCGTTTTCATTGGTCCATTCACATCTGCATGAATCAGTTCGCCCGTCACTGTTGGACGATTCTTTCGCTGCTTAAATGGTAGCCTATGCATTTTCCTCAGCGCACATCCATCACAGAATTCTTCTTTGCAATCTTCTACGTTAATGCCCATTTGTTTTAAAACGCTCTTGACATGCTGCTTGTTTTGATGACCAAATCTTTCATGGAATACTTGTAATGACTCGGACGGTGTAACCAAATTAACTGAACGGTTTCTTTTGGTTTTACAACACGCATGTTGAGTACGTATAGTCCATTGCTCGAATAGCCCGTCATTACAATAATTCCATTGGCCTTGTCTCGAATTTTGACACTTCTTTCGTCGATTGTTGTGCTGTATCCATTCAATGCTGCGGATTTTACAGAGAATAAATGTAAACTCGCATCAGGTACAAACAAAACGTTGTTCATTTGTGCATTGTGCCAAATATTATTTCGTCTTATTTGAATATTTATTGTTCCTTGTCCATGTGCATGCATGCATACATATACCTTGTTTATCTTGTATCCACTTGTATCCACTTTATTAAATTAAATATTAATAAAAGATTAAAAACAGACTAATAATAAAAATTATTTTGAAAAGAAAAAATTAAAAAATAAATATTGCTGTCGGTTGGTTTCGAACCCGACTCTCTAAATTGTGAAGCGCGCACGTTACCCCTACTCTATCAGAGCTGTTGCTTAGATACTATTATTTTCAAGATATGAATAACATTCATGGTACTTCTACAATTTTTCTTAATTTATTCTAATATTACACTTGCAAATTGACTGCTTTGAATTGAAATCCATAGAAATAGTATCCCCGGATAAGCATGCAAAATTTCATCTTAATATCTTGCACTGGGGAGATCCTATTCACAATTAACTAATTTTACATGTTAATCGCCCATGTGTCGGTCGGCCTAAGACACCCGGTATGTATATATGTATATATGTATATATGTATATATGTATATATGTATATATGTATATATGTATATATGTATATATGTATATATGTATATATGTATATATGTATATATGTATATATGTATATATGTATATATGTATATATGTATATATGTATATATGTATATATGTATATATGTATATATGTATATATGTATATATGTATATATATGTATATATGTATATATGTATATATGTATATATGTATATATGTACCTATGTACATATGTACATATGTATATATGTATATATGTACATATGTATATATTTATATATGTATATATGTATATATGTATATATGTATATATGTATATATGTATATATGTACATATGTATATATGTATATATGTATATATGTATATATGTATATATGTATATATGTATATATGTATATATGTATATATGTATATATGTATATATGTATATATGTATATATGTATATATGTATATATGTATATATGTATATATGTATATATGTATATATGTATATATGTATATATGTATATATGTATATATGTATATATGTATATATGTATATATGTATATATGTATATATGTATATATGTACCTATGTACATATGTATATATGTATATATGTATATATGTATATATGTATATATGTATATATGTATATATGTATATATGTATATATGTATATATGTATATATGTATATATGTATATATGTATATATGTATATATGTATGAATGTATATATGTATATATGTATATATGTATATTATTATTATTATTATCGAAAAGTGGTTCATCTTTGTCCCTGTACTGCGACCTTTCTGGTCTATTGTACCCTCCGTGTTTTACTTCTATTCTAGAAGTCCTGTTTGTTTTGTGAACTCCAGGATTTTCTTTAGACTGATGTCCTTTAGTGTCTCAGTATGCAATTTCTTTGCTCCTTAAAGACTATGTCTGCTTGCCATAAATGCTTCGCAGTGACACAATAAATGTTGAGGAGTTTCATCCTCTTCTCCACATCCTCTGCATGTTGGTTCTTGTTTAAGGCCCAACCTGTGCAAATGTTTGTTTAATTGACAGTGCCCTGTTACCAGTCCTGTTATTAATCTAACATCTTGCTTGCTCATTAAGAGTAAGTTGTCAGTTCTTTTCTTGGATGGCTCATTCAGGAAGAGCTTGGAGTGTCTCTGGCCTGATATGGCTGTCCAGTGCCGTTTGTGCCATTGCCAGAGCAAAGTATTAATTTCCTGCTTAACTGTTTCCGCAGTTATTCCGCATGCAGGTTCGGGTCCTATAAAAGGTATATTTGTCCCGTCTTTTGCAAGACGGTCGGCTACCCGGTTTCCTTCGATATCTGAGTGCCCAGGTACCCATATCAGTCTTAGTTTGTTACTCGCTTCTAAGGCATTCAATCTGTGGATGCAGTCCAGAATTAATCCTGAGCCTACCTCACACGAGTTTAAAGCTTTGAGTGCGGCTTGGCTGTCTGTTACTATGGAGATTCTTCTATTGTGGTAGTTCTTCTCTAATAGTAATTGCACGCTGGTTAATATTGCGTGTACTTCTGCTTGGAATACTGTTGCTTTTGTCCCTAATCCAACCGATTGGTTGTGTCTTAGTCCCTTTGCCCCATGTATTCCAGCTCCGGTTCCATTGGTTGTTTTGTAGCCGTCTGTATAGATGACTATGTCATCTTTTCCAACCGGACTTTGAGAATGTTCCCATGCATCCCTATCAGGAATTATTATTTTGTAGGTTTTGTCGATGGTATACATCTTATTGATTCTATTAGACACCATCTGTAAAGTGGAGTGCTTGTTCATCTCTGTATAAATTTCAGAGTGTCCATTTCTGCATTTATCCTCTTTTGAGAGAACTTTCATCCTATATGCTCCGCTAATTGCCCTTGATTTTACCACTAAGTTTAGTGGGGGCAAGCTTAACAGAGTTTCCATTGCCAATGTTGGTGTGGTTGAAATAGCTCCTGTTATCCCTAAGCAGGCTAGCCTTTGTACCTTGCTGAGTGCCTCTTGACAGTGCTTTGTTTTTGTTCTTTGCCACAAGGATCTTATGGCTTTGTTTGCTGTTCTTTCTACATGAGATTTGAATGTAAGTCCTTTATCTAGTGTTACTCCTAGATATTTGACTTCTTCTTCTATCATGACTTCTTTGCCGTACAGATATAACTGTTTCAGTCCATCAAATTTTCGCCTTCTTGTGAAAGGCACAACTGTGGTTTTTGTCGGGTTTACAGACAATCCCTCTTTGTTGCACAAATTTGCCTGTGACCAGTATAGTTACATCGTCCGCGTAACCAATGGTTGTATATCCTACCTCGTTCAGTTCCCGTAGGAGTTCGTCCACAACGACGTACCACAATAGAGGGGAGAGGACTCCGCCTTGCGGACATCCCCGCATGGCTTGCACCCCTACAGTCTGGTTGTTCGAGGAGGCATAGATTTCTCTTTTCTCTAGCATGTTAAAGATCCATCTACATACTGTAGGATGTACTCCTTTTCTAACAGCTGCTCTATTTATCGATTGGAAGGAGGTGTTGTCAAACGCTCCCTCTATGTCCAAAAATGCTCCTAGAGCAACTTCTTTTCGTTGCAATGTTTTTTCTGCTCGGCGAACGACTTCGCAGATTGCCATTTCGCACGATTTTCCTGACTGATAGGCATACTGGTATTTGTGGAGAGGAAGTTTCCTCAGTACAGTATCCCTCATATGCCTCTCAATTAGTCTGTCCAACAGTTTTAGAAGGAAAGATGTTAAACTTATTGGCCGAAATGATTTCGCTTGGGCGTCTGTATCTCGCCCTGGTTTGGCTATAAATACGGCTTTAACTTGTCTCCACATTATTGGTATGTATGCTAGTGCCAAACTGGCTCTAAACATGGTAAACAATATGGGTGCCAAGTGATCTATTCCTTGCTGTAACATAGCAGGTACGATACCATCCTTTCCTGGAGATTTAAAGGGCAAGAACTTTCTGACGGCCCATTTAATTTTCTCTTGGTTAACCACTTGTTTGGCAAGTGTCCAGTCATCCTTAGTGGTCCTAGTGTGTAATCCAACTAAGTTTTACTGTTGTTTCCATCTAGTTTGTGTAAGAGTTACTGATTGGGGAAAATGTGTCTGCAGTAAATGCTCCATCGTTTCTTTTTCCCCTTCAGTATACTCTCCCGTCGGTTTTTTGAGAGAGCCAAGCAGTCCCTCTTTTTCCTTTAGAAGGGCTCTTTGGAGTCTAGCACTTTCTGGTATCTGTTCAAGTTCCTGGCAGTACTTCCTCCAAGAGTCTCTTTTAGCCTTCCTTATGGCTTTATTATACTCGGTTAGTGACGTTCTATAAACGTCCCATTCTCCGGTTCGTTTTGCTCTGTTAAACAACTTTCGTGTTTCTGTTTTCAGACGGGACAGTCCCTCATGCCACCAAGGCACCTTTCTTGAGGTTCTTTTTTCCCGCTCTGGACAACTGGCCTCGAATGCTGTTTTTATCGCTTCACGGAGGTTGTTTTCCATGAGCTCTAGTTCTGCTGGATTTCCTGCTCTGGGCGGACAGTTTTCCAGTTCAATTTCTAATTGTTCCCTGTATAGGTTCCAGTTAGTTCTTTTGGGGTCTCTGTACGGTACAGGAGATATGTTGTCTGATTCTACGTCAAATCGTATATATCTATGATCAGAGAGAGACGGCTCGTCTAATACATGTCAGTTTTTCACTGTGTCGCATGCGTACACAGTCCTTATGGTTATGTCAATTACCTCCCTTCTTGTTCTGGTTACGAAGGTCGGTTCATTACCTTTATTTGCTACTTCTAAATTATTCGTTAACAAATAGTCAAGAAAAGACTCACCCCTTTTGTTGGTATCAGTGCTGCCCCAGACAAGATGGTGTGAGTTGGCGTCGCACCCGACAAGAATTTGCCAGCCTTTTGTGTGGGCTCGCTCCACCAGTTTGCGAAGGCCTCCCGGTGGTGGATCGCCTGGTTGGTCATAGGGCAGGTACGCGGATCCGAGCACAAGCTCCCTCTCGCACCCTGACTCTGACGTCACCAGGCTTATTACCACAATGTCTCTGTAACATAAGTCCCATAATGGTGAAATGTTTAAATTTTTCTTAGCTAATATGCAGGTTCTGGGTATAGGGGCAGAAGTATCAAAAATGATTATTCGCCCACTTCCCCTGAGACCCTTAATTGTGCCGTTATAAGTCCAAGGTTCTTGGACTAAGGCCACGTCAATGTCGTGTTTAGTCATGTAGGCACTGAGGGCATACGATGCCGCTTTACAGTGCTGTAAGTTAATTTGAATTATTTTCAGGAAGGCACTTACCTACTGAGTACTAGTGGAAGGTTGAGGGTTCTCCGATGTCCCCTCGACCTCCATCTTCTCCGTTTTGTCTTCGGCCCCGGCCTCATCCTCCTTCTTCTTGGCCAGGGCTTTCAACTGAACCCGGGAGAAGTTCAGGTACGGTCGGTGACCGCAGGCGTCCATTGCGTCCCAGGAAGTTTGGTCCATCAGGACAATCAGTTGTTGTCCCTTTGGATCCTCCTTCCGGTCCACTACCCTCCAGGTCGAGGTTTTGACGTCTTTATTCTGGATCTGGAGGTGACCCAGAATTTTCTCAGGTTCTATTGCTGGCCCTGGTACCCATACCATTGCTCGTACTGGCTTGGGAAGGTTCTTCGCCTCAACGAATTGAAGCGTTGCCCCTTCCAACGGTGTCTCATTGCGCAACAACCCGCCTAACCAGTCCAGTGTGGCCTGGTCACAGCAGGTGATGCGCAGAGTCCCGTCCCGGTGCCTGCAATCCGTGAACCTCGGATGAATCTTCCCAGTTTGCACTGAGTCGATCTTCTCCAAGATCCACATCTTCAGCTACCCTGTCTGCTCCTCCGTCAGGGAAGTGCCCAGGTCCTGGTGCGTAATCGCCATCTTGAACCCGGTCATTGCGTCTTTGAAGGAATGGGCCACGGTTGCGGGCCCTTTTACCTTCTTCACGGGTCTGTCCTTGGGCGTACTGCCATCCGACCGGTGTCGCTTTGGCGTCCCAGTCGTGGCAGGCCCTTCTCTAGTAGCTTTGGTAGGAGGTTGCTTGGAGCCCCCTCCTTCCTTAGCTTTTTTCAACTTCCGGCGAGCTGCCCCGGACAGCTTGTGCCTTACAGGCTTGGAATCTCCGGTACCTATTTCACCGGAGGTGTCGGTTGGAGCCCCTGAGTTCTGCTTGGAGTCCTCGGTGCTATTTGGTTTTTGTTCGTTACTATGGTCACTCATTGTTGTTCCCACGAGTAGCTAGGGAAAGGGTGGTCAGCCTCGGCAGAGCCCCGCAGTACCGAGGTAAGGCCTGGATACAACCGAGTGCGGCCCGGTGCTCGGAAGTGTTGCCAGTAACGACTGATATTCTATTCAGCCACGCATCCCATCGGCCTGGTCTACCCCACCTTAGGATTTAGGATTTTTATTGAGGTTTTCTCCTCTTGGACCGGGCGGTAAAGCCAAGTCCCCCCGTCCCATATCTACCCCGCGAGACATGTCCACAGTCTGTAGAGAGGAGCATGGTTTGACGGGAGACACACCTACGGTAGTAGCTCTCCGGCGCCGTTTTGAACACCTGGTGCAGTACCCTTAGCCACGACACGACAGCCGGGTTAGGTGTATGACCCAGCCCGGTCGATCCGAGCCGTCATAAATCAGGGCACGACACAGAGGAGTTTCACATCCCGGTCGGCCCTTAGATAGTTCACGCCTCGGATCTCCCGGACAAGGTTTTCGCTACCTCCGTTTGCCACCTCGGACAAGCCGAGGGCCCAGGGACCACGACGAGGACGTGGAGGTTAACTTAAAAGATTCGAGGAAGTACTGCAATACCTCGAAAGTTAGTGATGTCATTAGATAGCCTAACTGGTGTCAACACCACTTTCCTTGATGTATATATGTATATATGTATATATGTATATATGTATATATGTATATATGTATATATGTATATATGTATATATGTATATATGTATATATGTATATATGTATATATGTATATATGTATATATGTATATATGTATATATGTATTTATGTATTTATGTATTTATGTATATATGTATATATGTATATATGTATATATGTATATATATATATATATATATATATATATATATATATATATATATATATATATGTATATGTATATATGTATATATGTATATATGTATATATGAATATATGTATATATGTATCTATGTATCTATGTATATATGTATATATGTATATATGTATATATGTATGTATATATGTATATATGTATATATGTATATATGTATATATGTATATATGTATATATATATATATATATATATATATATATATATATATATGTATATATGTATATATGTATATATGTATATATGTATATATGTATATGTGTATATATATATATATATATATATATATGTATATATGTATATATGTATATATGTATATATGTATATATGTATATATGTATATATCTATATATGTATATATGTATTTATGTATTTATGTATTTATGTATATATGTATATATGTATATATGTATATATGTATATATGTATATATATATATATATATATATATGTATATATGTATCTATGTATCTATGTATATATGTATATATGTATATATGTATGTATATATGTATATATGTATATATGTATATATGTATATATATATATATATATATATATATATATATATATATATATGTATATATGTATATATGTATATATGTATATATGTATATATGAATATATGTATATATGTATCTATGTATCTATGTATATATGTATATATGTATATATGTATGTATATATGTATATATGTATATATGTATATATGTATATATATATATATATATATATATATATATATATATATATATATATATATATATATGTATATATGTATATATGTATATATGTATATGTGTATATATATATATATATATGTATATATGTATATATGTATATATGTATATATGTATATATCTATATATGTATATATGTATTTATGTATTTATGTATTTATGTATATATGTATATATGTATATATGTATATATGTATATATATATATATATATATATATATATATATATATATATATATATATGTATATATGTATATATGTATATATGAATATATGTATATATGTATCTATGTATC
Source organism: Harpalus rubripes (assembly GCA_963082715.1). Classification (NCBI taxonomy): domain Eukaryota; kingdom Metazoa; phylum Arthropoda; class Insecta; order Coleoptera; family Carabidae; genus Harpalus; species Harpalus rubripes. The sequence goes on from OY720455.1 coordinate 25,164,693, forward strand.
TATGTATATATGTATATATGTATATATGTATGTATATATGTATATATGTATATATATATATATATATATATATATATATATATATATATATATATGTATATATGTATATATGTATATGTGTATATATATATATATATATATATATATATATATATATATGTATATATGTATATATGTATATATGTATATATATATATATATATATATATATATATATATATATATATATATATATGTATATATGTATATATGTATATATGTATATGTGTATATATATATATATATATATGTATATATGTATATATGTATATATGTATATATGTATATATCTATATATGTATATATGTATTTATGTATTTATGTATTTATGTATATATGTATATATGTATATATGTATATATGTATATATATATATATATATATATATATATATATATATATATATATATATATATATATATATGTATATATGTATATATGTATATATGAATATATGTATATATGTATCTATGTATCTATGTATATATGTATATATGTATATATGTATGTATATATGTATATATGTATATATATATATATATATATATATATATATATATATATATATATATGTATATATGTATATATGTATATGTGTATATATATATATATATATATATATATATATATATATATATATGTATATATGTATATATGTATATATGTATATATGTATATATGTATATATGTATATATGTATATATGTATATATGTATATATGTATATATGTATATATGTATATATGTATATATGTATATATGTATATTTGTATATATGTATATATGTATATATGTATATATGTATATATGTATACATATATATATGTATGTATATATATATATATATATATATATATATATATATATATATATATATATATATATATATATATATATATATATGTATATATGTATATATGTATATATGCATATATGTATATATGCATATATGTATATATGTATATATGTATATATGTATATATGTATATATGTATATATGTATATATGTATATATGTATATATGTATATATGTATATATTTATATATGTATATATGTATATATGTATATATGTATATATGTATATATGTATATATGTATATATATATATATATATATATATATATATATATATATATATATATATAATATACATCCCACTACCATTGTGACGTAGCCTGTGTTATTTTCTACATTCAAAGTGACGCCCTTGTGCATGTGGCGTCCGGTATACGGACGTCACTTTAAAATGCCTTGTAAATTTTATTCTGGCATCAGGGAGGACTCTGAGTATCGAATGGCAAAATTTGTTATGGACGTCAGAATGATAGCAGAATGGAAAATGTATATTTTTTGTAGTTCAAAAAAATTCCACTTGTTGCGCTAGTGTCGTCCGGCGTATATAGACTGTATATACTCAAGTTTCATTCCCCTTACATTCTGAACTCCGTATTCTTGGCAATAGTGGACACTACATTAGCGCGCAACTCTTTAAAACGTATTTAAAGCTATATTGCGTACGCCTGATAATAATATATAAAATTAATATTTATAATTAAACTTCTGTTTTGTATTTGTAAAATCATCTTAGTAAATATAAAATCGATAAACGATGAAGTCAAAATGAATTGTTTGCAAATGTAATAAATTTAAAAATAGGTAATTATTTAAATATCATAAATCTGAATTATTAATTATAAAATATTGTGTAAATTGTAAATAAATGCCAATATAAGGATAACAAGATTAATGATTAGATGTATGTAATAAATATAAGAACGGTATGATCCAATAAAATATAAGAATAAAATCTTTGTAAACTTTTGTTCAAAAATAACAAAATCGAAATTTTAAATAGTGTAGAAAAAATTATTATAATTATATAAATAAAGAAATTGACTCAGTAAACTACAAACCATTTATTAAAAATAAATTTAATTATTCTATTGGGTAGCTCTTTCTACTTACCGAGGTGTTTAGTTAATGTGATTAATTAGAGAATATTTTTATTTTGGTAACACTGCATCAGAACAGTAAAGTTTAAAAAATTGTTTACTCCTCGTTTTTTATTTAAAAAAGTATTTTACAAATACATTTAAGTAGCTGAAAGTACGCCAAAAAGAAGGAAATACTCATATACATTCCATACAAATAAAAACGAAAGGTAGGATTTGCACAAGTTTAATAAATATACAAAAACTGCAAAACGCGCGCAAAACTTAACCTATAAGTAACTGATAACCACGTGTGCTCAATTACAATGACTAACGAAAATAACGAGACGTTAGCAAAAATTATGGAGAAACTGGACGAATTAGACGCTATTTCAGCCGACACGTCGGAAACCAAAAATGATATGCAGTTTTTTAAACAAAAATTTGCTGAAATTGAAAAAAATGTCCATGCCTTTGAAGAAACTGTCAATTCACAATCAGTTATTATCGAAAAACTAGATAAAATTTCCCGAAAACGAAACCTTATTATCCATGGATTACCGGAAGATTTTGAGAAAGAACATAGCTTAGAAGAAGAACTTATTCAATGTTTTAAACAGCGCCTATCCGTCGAGCTAACCGACTCTGACATTGAAAATGCATTTAGAATAGGAAAAACAAACCTATCACAAAAACCTAAGCCGGTATTACTTATACTTTGTAATATCAAGAAAAAACATGCAATCTTAGAAGCTAGAAAATTACTTAAAGGAAGCGGAATATATATCCACGATGATAAAACCGTACAAGAAAGGCAAACCTATAAAATCAAACACTCAAACTCCCAGGCGAAATCAAGTGAAAATAATAAACGTAAGGATAGAAACTCATCCCAGGATATACCCACGAAACCTCCCTTAAAGAAACCACAACTAGCACTCGAGCCGATTTCACCAGAAGATACTTTTTTAGACGCAGTCCCTTATCCAAAGCCGAAGCCATGATTATAACAGACTCTCACTCACCAAATCGTGTAAAGAAAATTGAAAATGAACGATCGACTAATATTAAGTTAAGTAACACATTTATTTTCAACAGGGTAAACCTGAGTATAGCATTTTGGAATGTTAACGGGATAAATAATCTGCATAATTTAGATAAGGATAATATAAATAAAATGCTATGCGCAGATGTTCTCTGTTTCTACGAAACGTGGCATACTAATTCTAATATATATCTACCTATGTTCTTAGATTCATACAGCAGACACAAATTCCTCAGCTTAGCAGTAAAGGAAAAGGAAAGAGGCAGAGGAAGCGGAGGGATAGTAGTACTGTTCAAAGAAAATAAGTATTTTAATATAAAAATAATTGAAAACACACAATTTTGGATTTTCTTAGAAATTACTAGTAATGTTTATACTTTAATACTTGGCGTAATATATCTCAGACCAAATTTAAATGATGATATTATTATACAGATGTTATACGATTCCCTTTGTATGCTTACAGATGTATACAACAATAGAGACATCATAATTTTGGGCAACTTCAATGCTCACATATCAGGGAAATCAAGCTCATGAAGAGATTTTTAACTCAATATATGTCACTGGTGAAAGGGTCTCAATGCACAACATTATCAATCAGCGGGGCACTAAACTCCTAGATATTATGGAGAATCTCGGTTTATATGTTTTGAATGGTCGTACTGCAAGGGACACTCCTGGTGAGTATACATTTTTTAACAAAAATGGTAAATCCACAATAGATCTTGTATGGGCTAATTTAAATTTAATAAAAAATGTCTGCAACTTATCTTTTTCGCACACACTGACTCACTCACAACACAGCTTGGGCATTGTAAAATTAGGTTCTAATATTGAAGTTAACACGAAATCTAATCATGGAGCAATAAGCTATCCTTTTTACATGGTTAAATTCAAATTTATTAGCGCCCAATTATCATACTTCCATCAAAATCTTAATGCTTTGCACGATATTTACTTTAATAGCAATAATGTAAACGACCTGAATTGTAACTTAATATTGGCAATAAAAGAAGCTGCTACAAAAAGTAATATGATGCAAATTTTAAAAATTTCAAATACAAACACAGTTAAAGTTAACAAACCATGGTACAATAGTACATGTCATGACCTAAAACGTACAGCTAAAAGATACTTAACAATTTATAAGAACTCGAGAACTAATAGTAGTTTACAAAATTATCTAAAACATAAAAAAACATATACGGATTACATAAAATTGTGTAAAAAAGAACATGGAGCTGAAATTTCTAACTCACTTAGTTACGTACATAACTCTAAAGAATTCTGGAGTATTGTCCGCTCGTTAAAAAATAAGAGAAACCACATTAATGATATAGACATTACTGACTAGGAACATTACTTTAAAAAATTATATCTAGATAATTTCACAAGTTTACCGCCATATATGGACTGTCTGCACCCTGATTTAGACTATTCAATTTCGTTAAACGAAATAGAAAGTAGTATTAATATGTCAAAAAATAATAAAGCCCCAGGCAGCGATGACATCAGTTCAGAATTTTTTAAAAATTTAACACCAGCTTGGCTGCATTATCTTCAGAATTTTTTCAATCAAGTACTAGAGACAGAAAATATTCCGGACTCTTGGTCTAACATACATACAGTTCTATTTTATAAAAAAGGGAATAAATTAGACCCCACAAATTACAGACATATTGCTCTATTTAATGTTATTTGTAAAAATTTTACACAAATTCTTTACAACCGTTTACAAATTTGGGTAGAAGATAATAAAATCTTAGAAGAATTCCAAATGGGGTTTAGGAAAAACAGGGGAACCATGGATAATATTTTCTGTCTTTCAGCCATAATAAACATACATCTTCGATTAAAAAAAAGTAAAGCATATGCCATACTTATAGATTTTAAAAAGGCTTTTGATACAGTTAACCATGTAAAACTATGGGAAAAACTATACGCCTCGGGAATATCGACAAAATTTATTAGATTATTATACAATTTATACAACAACGCCTTTCTACAAATTAAAAACAAAAATATTTTTTCCGAAAAAATTAAAATAAGCCAGGGCGTATTACAAGGACAAATACTCTCACCACTTTTATTCGCACTTTTTATTAATGATATAGAAAACTATTTTAGAAACTCAGGTGCAAGAGGCCTCAATATAGATAATCAGAATGATCTAATCCTAGTAGCCTATGCTGACGATATCGTTATTTTATGCGATTCCCCCATAGATATACGCAAAAAATTAAATATCTTACATAACTACTGTACCGAAAACAAACTTACAGTTAATGGAGAAAAAACAAAAATTTTACCCTTCTACAAGGGAAGATCTCCATCCTTCCGCGAACCTTTTTCATATAATAATTGTGTAATTGAAATTGTTAATAAATTTAATTACTTAGGCCTAATTTTTACTTCATCCGGGAAATTTAACCAGGCAGCGAAAGAAAATCTGCGTAAAGCAACAATAGCCATACAGACAGTAAAAAATATTCTAATTAAGGGAAAATCGAACAACTGGCTTGAAAAAAATAAGCTTTTAAATTCTATAATAAATGCTACTGCCTTATACGCCAGCGAAATTTGGGGTTTTGGTCAACATAACATTATTGAGAAAGCACAACTCACTTTTTTGAAAACCATTTTACAATGCCCAAAATGTACTCCAAACTACATAATAAGGATCTAAACAGGAGGGTCTCACCTTGCAGTGTCTATATGGAAAAGAACACTAAATTTATGGGAAAAAATCCTAAATATGGATGATCGTAGGTTAATTAAAATAATTTACAATCATTTATATAATCTAACTACGACTTTATCAAATAAAGCAGAACGAAATTGGGCCTCCCTGATAAAAACATTTCTCTATGAGCTTGGTTACGCTGAGGTATGAAACCATTAACAAAAATAAAATTAACTCTATCATTTCTCACTTCAAAACCACTTTGCAAAATAAAGATATAACTGATATTCTTAATTCTAGATATAATGAACAATATAAACAATTTAATTTAACCTTGAACTATAATGAATATTTATCACTTAAAGTATCTATTTTTAAACAACGTATTATTACTCAAATTAGGGTTTCAAGTAAAAGAGGCCTAAAAATTATGTACAAAGGCATAAAATACGAACTAGACTCCGAAAACATTTGCACAATATACAACAAATTGGAAATAGAAAATCTCTACCACTTCTTCTGCGTCTGCCCCATTTATACAGAGTTAAGAAAATCATACTTGTCACAATATATAGCAACTATTAAAAACGATTCTGAACTATTTCAGCTTTTCGAAAACTTACATATTCATAAAATTAATAAGCATAACTTATTACACCCTAAATGCTTTTAAGCTGAGGAGTTTCTGCTGTAACGAATAAAAGTTTATCTACTTAAATTTCTTACACCTTTTGTGGTACTTTGGGAATTTGTAGTTCCTTATAGTTACTATAGTATTAAATTGTTATTATTATAGTGTTATTAAATCGTAATAATAAAATTATTGAATAAACAAAACTTTTTACAGTCCCTATGATGGATCTGTATTGTTAGTTCTTCTATCTTTCCTCATAATTATGATACTATTAAATGGCTGTTAATTTTATTAAACTATTGTTATAGCTGTATTAAATTGTTACAATTATTTATTATGTATTTTGAACAAATAATGATATACTTTTTACACCTTCTACGACACGTCTTTAATGGTGTGCCTCTTTCTTTACTTATTATTATATCATTATACTGGTATTTTTACATTATTAAATTGGTATTATTATATTATTAAACTAGTATTATTATGTTGTTAATATATCATTGTTGTTGTTATTATTATTATTACATATCTGTCTACCGAAAGTTAATGGGTTAAAAGATATTACTTAATATAAATTTTGTATTATCACTAGAATTTATATGTATGTATATTATGTATTGTTGTATTCCTATTCTACAATAATTATTACCATGTCAGCACTTCTTGCAGTACTTTTCCATTATAACATGCTTTGTAATAAAAGCCCCTGTAACTAAAATAAGTTGTTCATTCTTTCTGTATTCTCTTGTCATAACACATGTAGTCTTGTTGATAATAAAATTTTTTTTTTTTTAAATAATTTAAACGAAATTATTTAATTGGCGCAGTCACGGTAGGATCAGAGAAACACAAAAAAGTAATTGTGTGGTGAATTTTTATTCTTTACTCTGATAAACCAATCAATCAATCGCAAACCAAGAAAAAATTAAATTTCAATAAAATCGCCTACAACGATCTGTGGAAACTTAAGAAACGCAGATCTCACGAAGAAATATCTTTCCTTCGTAATCTCAATACCACGTGCAACCCGGTGATGTCCGTAAAGCATCAAACAATCCTCGTACTATTTACAATAACTTTGTAAGTTAATATTGTAGTATTGTATTTACTTTTGTGTTACACAAAGGGATACCTCTAGCAAACGACTAGTAATAAAGGTATCGAGGGACCGGCACAGTCCCAAACACACACAATAAACTTATGTCTGATAGTAATAATACTTCAGAATGTGAAAATTCTGATACTGAATTAGAAAACACTACACCTTTGAACAATACTGTTAAAACCTTAATTTTAAAACCGAGTAGATTAAACGTGGCAAATAGTTCAAACATGGCTACAACCACACTTTCAGAACTGAAAAACCTTACCGAAATTATTCCTCCATATAATGGAGATATATTAAAATATTGAACAATTTCATCAGTGCCGTAGACGACGTAGAGTCTTGACTGAGAACCGTTGTACTAAGTCCCATTCAGAAAACATATCTTTTTGGACTTATAAAAACTAAATTAACACACAGAGCTGCCGAATTACTTTCCGAGAACAAATTCGAAGATTGGAAAGATTTAAAACTTTACCTTACTACAAATTTCTGTGATAAAAGCACAGCCGAAACAATATTACTGGAAATTTTACAAATGAAAAATAAAACCAGCACAGACAAAACTCTAGAAGTTATTTCTCAAAAATTTTCACAATATAAATCAAAAATATTGTTAAAAGAATATAGTCAATTACAGAAGACTGCAATAATAGCAGAAAACCAAAAGTTAGTAGTTTCACATTTTATAACCCTCCTACCCTTATCAGTGAGAGGATCATTTATTGTCAAGCAACCAAGCACATTAGAAGAGTGTGAATGTTTAATAAGAAATGAATTTAATTATTCACATCAAAATCCACACCAATCACCAATGTTAAAAGATAAACAAAATTTTAGTTTCAATATACCACCCAAAAAATTCCCAGGCCAGCAATTCCCATCCAAACCAATTCAATTTAATAACAATCAAACACAACAAAAAGCCTTTGCCCCTCGTCAAAATCTAAAAAATTTTACGAAACAAAACGAACATTTCAGCCCAAACCAATGACACAACAAACAAGGCTTACTACGCCTATGTCTACCCAAACAATTAAACAGAACTATAATCTCAACGAAAGAACAGATGACCAAAGTGAACAAACTGCTGACGAATACGAATACGTAGCACAAGACGATGACACTGAAAATGACTCTTTTTTTAGAATTAGAGACAGAGATAGACGAACAAAACAAGTAATGTCTAGCCTAACATACAATTTACCGTCGTTACAAATACAAGACTATATAATTTTACTAGACACGGGTTCAAGTATTAACTTAATACATCCAGATTTAGTCAATTTCAAAAAAATTAAAACTTATGAAGAAAAATGTACGTTTACAACCGTAAATGGAAAATCTACTATTTCACATTTTCTGATACTAAAAATTAATAAAATTCCACTAAAATGTTACGTATACAAATTTCATAAAGAATATAATTTATTATTAGGTATTGAAGCATTTAAAAAATTAAATATTCAAATTGATTTCATAAAAAATTCGGTAAATATACAAGGAAAAGAAAAGAAATTACAAAATGACTTCAAAACTGGCAAACAAAATAATAATGTTCAAATTAGATCAGAACATTTGAACCAAATTGAAAAATCAAAATTAAAAATACTTATAAACAATTTTGAAGACCTTTTCCCAAAACCAAACGAACCATTGTCTTGTACCAATTTATGCGAACATAAAATAATTCTTAATAACGAAACACCAATCTACACGAAAAATTACAAACTCCCGCAAGTATACGAAAACTACATTGAAGAACATATTGAAAAAATGTTAAGAGAAAAAGTTATACAGCCTTCTCATTCCCCATGGAATTCTCCCATTTGGATAGTTCCAAAAAAGTTAGACGCTTCCGGCAAACGTAAAACGAGACTAGTAATCGATTTTAGGAAAGTAAACACTCAAACAAAAGATGACAAATTCCCAATCCCCAATATTGACACTCTATTAGATCATATCGGTCATTCAAAATATTTCACAACCCTAGACTTACATTCAGGTTTTCATCAATTTCCCATGGATAAAAACGACATCAAAAAGACCGCATTTTCTACTCCATCTGGTCACTATGAATTTTTACGTATGCCTTTTGGTTTAAAAAATGCCCCCGCAACTTTCCAAAGAATGATGAACATCGCACTAGGGGAAATAGTAAACAAAATTTGTCTAGTCTACTTAGATGACGTAATTATTTTTGGCAAAACTCTCGAAGAACTTCTAAACAATATCAAATTAGTTTTCGAAAAATTAAGAAAAGCAAACCTAAAAATCCAAATTGACAAATCAGAATTTCTGCAACCACAAACAAAATATTTAGGATATATTATTACACAAGACGGAATTAAAACAGACCCTTCCAAAACCGAAAAAATAAAAAACTTGAACATCCCCAAAACAAAATAAGAAATTAAGCAATTTCTCGGTACAATAGGATGGTACCGCAAATTTATACCAAATTTCGCTAAACTCACTAAACCTCTTACCTTATGTTTAAAAAATAGTCGAAATATAGACATTTATAACGAATCTTATAGAAAATGTTTTAACGAATGCAAAGAAATTCTTACCTCATCTCCCATATTACAATTTCCAAATTTTCAAAAAGATTTTATACTGACCACGGACGCCTCTGATTACGCTATAGGATCAGTTCTACTTCAAAAAGACGAACACGGTAAAGAAATGCCAATAGCTTATTTTTCAAAAACATTAGGTAATGCCGAACAAAATTATAGCACCGTTGAAAAGGAATTACTAGCAATAATAGAATCCGTAAAAAATTTCAGACACTATCTATTTGGTAGAAAATTTCTTATAAAAACAGATCATAGACGTTTATGTTGGCTATTCAATATGAAAAACCCTAACCAGAAACTCATGCGTTGGAAAATAGAATTAAACGAGTACAATTTCGACATAGAATATTTACAAGGCAAAATGAATGTAATTGCAGACAATCTTTCTCGTCAACGAGATAAAACACAAATTCACAATAAAATCGGTGACGTAACAGAAACAAAAATATTCGCTCACTGTATTTCTGAAGATTTTGAAATGAGTCAAGGATTAGCGCATCAAGTTAATAGAAAATTTGATAGTAGGAATTTCTGTAAAAATACAAACGTAGTAAATAAACATATTATTATTCAAAATTGTAATAATCATAGAATTATCCATTTAAACTAAGAAACTATTTTATGAGAAACTCTCAATTAAAGACCTAGATAAACCATTAAAGGAACTCCGAGATTACCTCATTCTTAATGAAATTTTTGAAATCAATATACCCTTATTAGGATGTGGCAGAGATAAATTAGAGTGGAATCAAGTGTCTGCAAAAATATTAAAAATATTCGAAGATACGAATATACAAATTAACGTTTATTCCTTACCCACAATAAATTTACATAATAATGATAATGAATCAATTTCGTCAAATCAAAATACAGTCCATTCAGATCCAGAAAATTTAGTAAACGGAATTAAATACATAGAAGACAGAATAAACATAGCCGATAATCAACTAATATTCGAAAGTCATAATTTTGAAACTGAAATAGAAATTACAAAATTATTTGGTAACAGAAAACAACGAATTCATTGTAAATTAAACAAACAAAACCTCGACGACGAAATATTAAATTTTCTTAAACAATATATAATTCCAAAAATAAAATACCTAGCCATTATTAACGAAAAAGATCTAGACCTAAAATTTTCAAAAATAATCAAAGAAAACTTTGAATTTAATACCATTAACATAATTGCTTGTAATAAAATAGTTGAAGACATAGAAAACGAAGAGGAACAAACAGAAATAATTCGTGACTTCCATATGGGACTAACTAACCATAGAGGAATAATCGCAACCCTCAATGCATTAAAAGAAAAATATTTTTGGTCCAAAATGATTAGTAATATTACTGAATACATAAATAGATGCGAACTTTGTAAATTAAACAAATACAATAGAAAACCAATTCCGGCAATAGACAATCTAACACCTACCCCTCTAAAACCATTTGACATAATAAATATCGACGTACTTTGTTTAAATAAAAATAATTTTTTAACAATCTTTGATCAATTTTCTAAACACGGTCAAGTTTGTCCATTAGAAAATAAAAGTTCAAATAATATATTACAGAAATTAATTCAATATTTCCAAATTTATACTATACCAAATAAAATAATTATGGACGCTGGACCTGAATTCAAAAGTAGCGTTTTACAAGATTTATTCAAACTCAGGAATATAGAGAGTCATATAATTTGCGTAAATAACCCTAAAAGTAACGCTGTTGAAAGATTCCACTCAACACTTATAGAGCATCTTAGACTCCTCGAAAATAATAATCATTTCAAAAACAAAACATTTTTAGAAAAACTTGACTTAACAATCTTAGCTTATAACAATACGAAACACACCATAACAAAATTAACTCCAAACGAAATACTATTTGGCAAAAATAATCAAATTCCATTAAAAACAATCCCACTCATTAACGAAGATATAATACAAAAATACCAAACAGAACAAGAAGAATTATTTAAAATTATAAATAACAAAATAAAAACTGAGAAACAAAAACGCTATAAAGAGAATGATAATCCCTTACAAATAAAAGATACTATTTATGTAAAAGAAAATCCAAGGTTAATCAAGATATTCAAAAAACCTTTATTCAGAAAATATAGAGTTCAACACTATAATCCAATACTTGGGAAAGTAAAAATAAGAGATCAAGTAGCCGATAAAAACGTTCGGATAAACAGAATTAAACAATAAATTGTTGTTTCAGATGTACGGCTCAACTTACGGACATCTCAAATGACAATGGATTTCATTTAGCTAAATTAGGGAAAACGCAAATAAAAACTTCAGAACAAATAATATACTTTAACTATAATATAACTCCGATTAACGATGAATTTATTAAAATAAAAACATTGAAAGAAATCCTTCTCTTCCAAATTAAAGATTCAAAAGAAATATTTCAAGATTATATTAATATTCTAATATACAATTTTAATGACTTAGAAAATCAAATTAATAAAATATTTCACAGAATTTCTAAACGCGGTTTAATTAACGGAATAGGAAGTATCATCAAATCAATTTCGGGAAATTTAGACGCCTCCGATGGAGAACGCTATGACAAAATTCTTGAAGAAATAAAAAATAATGAAAATTATTACAGGATCAAACTAATCAAAATTTAAAAATTAGCAAAGAGATGATTAATAAATTTAATAATCAAATCGAAAATATCAAAAGCAATGAGAATAAGCTAAAAACGCAATTAGAAGATATTCAAGAAATTTTAAAGAAAAACTTTAATTGGCAAGGAAAAATCGACGTTGAAAATAAATTTCAAAAACTAATATTTATAATTCAAAATTAAAATGATCTCACCAAACAAATTGAAATCAGTTTAGCTTTTTGCAATCTAAGGAAATTACACACAAGTATTATTGATCCAAATAATATTAGAAAAATCACACAAAACAAAGATATTTGGCAACTAAACGAAATTATTGAAACTTACTGCCAACACGACAACGAACAAATACACTTTCTTATTAATATCCCAATTTTTTCTTCCCAAACTTATGATTTATACCAATTTACACCCCTACCTTTTATTAGACATGATACAATTTTACAATTGAACGAAAAACAAACTATGTATTTTATAAATAGTAACAATAATTTTAAGATAAATAATTGCATTTTAGTTAATAAGATATATTATTGTAAAACTGAGTATATCGTTTTAAATAAATGTATAGGTAATATTCTGAAGGCACAAACGAATGATGATTGTAAATACCATACTCTGGAATTAGAAAATACTTGGGAGAAAATTCAAAACACAAATGAATTAATCATAATAAGCCCCAAGGAACAACAAATTCAAATTAATTGTGAAAGTAGTACAGTTAACAAAAAAATCAAAGGTATATTTAAATTAAAACTCATTAATAAATGTGTAGTAAATAATTTCAAGTTCGATATAATTCAAGAAACTTATAAAGAAATAATATTCGAAAGCCTTAATTTTAATAGTACGTTTCAACAATTAAATTCAATAAATTTAGATAAAATAAGTAAAGTAAATATAACTATTAAAGATTTACCACAAATAAAAGAGTTAAACTCGCAAAATCAGAACAATCATCATTTCTATATTATTTATACTATATTATTTTTAATAATTTGTATTGTCTTATTATATAAGTTTAGAATTAAGTTTTTAACAATTTATAAAAGAAATAAAAATTCCAAAGATAATAAAGAACCAATTATAGAATTAAGCTCTATTACATAATAATTATTGTAAAATCTCAGAAGGGAGATATTATGTATTGTTGTATTCCTATTCTACAATAATTATTACTATGTCAGCACTTCTTGCAGTACTTTTCCATTATAACATGCTTTGTAATAAAAGCCCCTGTAACTAAGATAAGTTGTTCATTCTTTCTGTATTCTCTTATCTCAACACATGTAGTCTTGTTGATAATAAAATTAATTTTTTTAAAATATTTTAAACAAAATTATTTAATTTACATATATACATATATACATATATACATATATACATATATACATATATACATATATACATATATACATATATACATATATACATATATACAAATTATGATTTGTCAATCAATACTTATTAAAAAAAAAAAAACTTTTAATTTTAATATGTGTTTATTACAGTAAAGCAGTTGTTGCTACTCTAGCCAAGATGATACAAAAATCGTCTACTTTTCTTTCTTACATCATATTTATAACATTTTCTTATCTTCTAAGTATCGGGTGAAATGACGTTGTTTATGATATCAAATTCTGAAACTGCAGTGTTTCAAGGATTATAATTCCTCCCCAACAAGAAACAACGTTATTCCAACGGGTTTAATTCTAAATCTATATTATTCTTTTTTGGAACGTTTTTCTGTTTATTTTTCATAACTAAGGTATATATTCTATTCTTACATGATATTAAAATTATAATAATTATTATAACAGAAAGGGTTACATAAAACGTAGGTATATGTTGATTATTTATTTGTTCAACAGATTCGATTTGTTTTAAATGTGTAACATTTAATTTTGCTTCATTTATTTTAGTGATTTGAGGTACTTTCTTTAGTTCTGTGAATTTTATATTATCGAAAATAAATTCTTGATAGAGGGGTTTATATTTCTGAGATTGCCAATTCTTAATTGTACATGTATCTTGATCGTTGATAAAGATACCTTGTAATTGTTTATAATTATAATTGTTTCCACAATTAAATTCGAAATTTTGTAAGTTCGGTGAGAAAATAATTATTTTGTTCGTGAACGGTATTTGAGAAATATAGTTTCTCATTGTGATTTGCTCGCTTAAACAATCATCATATACTTGTTTATTTAATATATTGTTAATACAACTATTTACAGGGCTATAATTAGATATACAATATTTATTACTTATAAACTTAAAAATGGATACATATTTATTGTTATGTGTAATGTACATGGTATTATATTCTAATATTTGTTTGTAAGAGGAATCGTAGTACGGTGTGGGTGTAAATTGTTGTACTTTGTATAATTTTTTTGTGTAATTTGGGACGGCTAAAAGGATGTGTATTTTATTGTTTTGTAGCGTGCATGTGACATATATCGTTTCAATCGTCTGAAAGATATTCGGATTTTGTGTAATATTTAAAAGGCTATCGGGATCTATAATTGTAATGTCTAATTGGTTCAATGAACAAAATTCTAATGATTTTATAACATTATCGACTGTGGTTCTGAGTTGTTGAATGTAAATTAATACTTTGTTAATCTGTATTTCTGCGTGTGTAACTGTTGGCCAGGTCAGGTCTGTTTTTATTACGTCAGCAATTTCACTGAGTGTGTCTCGTAATTTGTTTTCGTTAAAATTTATAGTTTGCAAATCTTTATTAAATTTGTCTGTGAGTGTTTGCTGTTGGTGTATGATTTCGTTTGCTTGTGATTGTAATATTTTTTGATTATTACTGAGTTGTTCTAATATTGAATTATAACGTTCTTCATCCGCGGAGTCTAAGTTTCCGGTTATGGATTTTATTATGGATCCAAATCCGTTAATGAGTCCTCTTTTATTCCTTTTATTGAATAATTTAGCTATGTTCTGTTCTAGTTCTTTGAACATATAGTTTACAATTTTAATGTTTTCGTTAAGAACAGTGGAATTTGCTAACTGTTTTATTTCCGTGTTGATAATTTGTTTTAGTTTTAAATATTCGTCGTATATGGGGCTTATGTCATTGTAAAAATAGTGTAATTGTTCGCTTTCTTTTAAATGGCACTCACCAATGGTGTGTAATAGAAACCCGGGGTTGTTTGTAATATTCTTGACATCTGCGAATCCATGATGGATTCTGAAACAATTAAATTTTGATTCTGTCAATTTTTACTTTTCGCTCTCTCAATTTGTCTTTAGCTTTTATAGTTTTAAATTTCTCGTTATAATTTCTAATTTTAGTTTTTATATATAAAGGTTTTTTGAATTTAGTTATCAAGCGGGGATTTTGTTTTATATAGGCTTCTGTAGAATATTTTAATTTATTAATCTTTTTGTTCTCTTTGGGGTTTTTGTAACGTTTATGTTTTTCTTTATTAATATTAGTTTTTACTTGTTTTAATTCGTCGCGTCGTCGTATCATGTATTTTTGTAATTTGTTTTGTTCGTTTTCCTTGGGCCTCAAATTTGTATAGTCTTTACCATAGAGTATTTCATTTGGGGTCATGTTTGTAATAGAATGAATTGAATTATTATATGCAAAGATACAGTCGTCTACTGTTTCTTTTAGAGGTTTTAAATTACCGGTTCGTGTCTTTATTCTCAGATGCTCGATAAGGCTCGAGTGAAATCTTTCTATGGCATTTGATTTTGGATTCTGGGCTGATGTTATGTGTAATTTAATATCGTTATTATGACAGAATGTTCGTAAAGATATATTATTAAATTCACAACCTTGGTCACATATTAGTTTTTTTGGTGGGATTTTTGTTTTAATAAATGTTTCTAAAGTCTTGACTATGTTTCTGCTATCTTTCGTTTTAACAGGGTATGCTTGTGCATATTTTGAGAACTGATCGTATATTGTTAAATAATATTGTCCGTTGAGGATTAGTAAGTCGATATTTATAATTTCGAAAGGTCGTTCGGGTGTTTCAGTAAGGTTATCAGTAAGTTGTATGGGTTGTCTGTCGTATTTGCATTCTTTGCATGTTTGGCAATTATTTATGAATGAGGTGATGGTACCTATCATTTTAGGCCAGTAATATTTTTCTTTCAATTTTTTGTATGTTTCCATGATTCCGCGATGATTTGTTTTCCCTATGTGGTATAGATAAACAATTTCGTTTTGTTCGTCTGGTTGTTCTATGTCCTTTACTTCTTTATTAACTCTAATAATGTTAATACTGTTTATTTCGAAATCGTTTTGAATTATTTGATTTAGAATTTTGAATATTTTATCATTGCATATGCAGTAGTATCTAATTTTGGGTATGATGTAATTTTTTATAAATTCTCGCAATTGATCTTCGGCTTTGTTTTCTTCGATAGTGACCACGAGGCGTTGTTTTTTATTTCCAAAAAGTTTTATGATTTGTACTTCCTGTTTTTCATCAAAAGAAAATATAATTTGGTTATCTGCTGTGTTTATTCTATTTTCTAATATTTTTAAACCGTTGACGGGGTGTTCTTGGTCGCTATGTATGGTTTCAATATCGTCTTCCGTGTTAATTATGTTAATTATTGAGTCGTCATCTCGGTCTATAATTTTTTCTAGTTCGATCCTTGATTCTATTTCGTCACTTAGTGCAAAATTTTGAGGTAACGAATAAATATTAATCTGTATACAGGTATTCTCGAATATAGAGGTCAAAATTTTAATTAATTCTTTTTTTTGTAATTTGTCGAGACCACATGATAAATACGGGATGTTAATTTCGTGAATATCGTTTTTTATTAAATAGTCACGTAATTGCGTTAGTGATTGTTTTAGTAATTTTGGGTTACATATGTCGTTGAATGAATTTTTTGAGAATAAATGAATAATTTGTTTGTCATGTTCATTTTGAATTATAATTTTGTTTGGTAGTATGTCCTTACAAAAATTTTTGCTATTAAATTGGTCGTCGATTTGTTTTGCTAGTCCTTTACCAAATTTATAGTCTTTCGAAATACAGTGTGCAAAGATAGGGGTCGTCGTTACGTCGCCTGTTTTGTAATTGATTTTAAATTCGTTTTTGAGTCTACTTAAAAAGTCCGCAATTTTGTTTGTTCTGCCAGGGATATATTCTATATCAAAGTTATATTCGCTCAATTCGATCTTCCATCGCATCAACTTCTGGTTTGCATTCTTCATGTTAAAAAGCCACACTAGTGGTCTATGGTCTGTTCGTATTAAAAATTTTCTCCCGTAGAGATACGTTTTAAAATTTTGAATGGCCCATACTATTGCTTTCAGTTCCTTTTCGACGGCGGAGTAATTTTGTTCTTGCGAATTGAAGGTTTTTGATGCGTAGGCTAATGGTTTTTCCTGTGAATCTTGATTTTGAGAGAGTACTGCGCCCATTGCGTAGTCAGAAGCGTCAGTAGTTAATATGAAGGTTTGGTTAATGTCTGGGTATGCGAGTATCGGTGGATTTGTAATTAATTCTTTCATTTTTGCGAAGCATTCTTGGTATTCTTTATTGTGAATATTTATTATTGATCCTTTTCTTAAACAGTTTGTAAATGGTTTCGTCAATGTGGAAAAATTTTGAATAAATCTACGATACCAATTAAGTTTGCCTAGGAATGATCTTATTTCTTTTACAGTCTTTGGGATTGAGAGATTTTGTATTACTTCTACCTTTTTTGTGTTTGGCTTAAGGCCTTCATTTGAAATTATAAAACCTAGATATTCGACTTCCGTTTTGAAAAATTCTGATTTATCTAATTGAATTTTTAAGTTTGCTTGTTTTAAATGTTCAAAGACTGTTTTAATATTTTCTAAATGTTCTTGCTCGGTATTGCCAAAAATTATAATATCATCTAAGTATACAAGACATATTTTACCAATTATATCTTGTAATATTTCGTTCATGCATCTTTGGAATGTGGCGGGGGCGTTAATTAGACCAAAGGGCATACGCAAAAATTCATAGTGTCCCGAAGCGGTGCTGAAGGCTGTTTTTTCTCTGTCATTTTTGTCAACGAGTATTTGGTGGAATCCAGAATGTAGGTCGATAGTAGTGAAATATTTTGGTTTATTTATTTGGTCGAAAAGTGTGTCAATGTTTGGAATAGGAAATTTATCTTCTTTCGTTTTTTGATTTAATTTTCTAAAGTCGATTACTAGTCGGGTTTTTTGTTTACCTGAGGCATCCATTTTTTTTGGTACAATCCATATTGGTGAATTGTATGGACTTTTTGATTTCTGTATGATACCTGCTTTTAACATTGTCTGAACGTGTTCCTCAATATCCTTTTCAAATACATGCGGGAGTCGATAGTTTTTTGTATATACGGGGGTATCGTCAGTAGTGTAAATTTTGTGTTGTATCTTATCTGTACATGTCAGTGTTTCGTTTTCTTTTGGAAAAAGTGATTCATATTGTTCTAGTAAATTGTATAGTTCATTTTTTATGTTTGGTTGTAAGTGTTCATCTCGGATTTGTACGTGACTTTCTTTACTTTGTTTACTCAAGTTCTGAATATCAAATTTCATTTGTTTCATTAGAATGGAATTTTCTGCGAAATTTATAATGGTATTTGTATCACGCAATATTTCTGTTCCAAATAATAAATTGCATTCTGTGTGAAAATTTAGAATGAAAAATTTATAACTTTTGTCGAATATTCTGATTTCGACGTATTCATTACATTTTACTTTATTTGTTGCAGTTCTGAATGTTAGATATTCTTTTAAAGTTTTCATATTATTTTGTTTTACGGTTTTTTCTGTTATTAGGTTGACATCTGATCCTGAATCGATAAGAATTTTGAAATTTTGAAATGTAATGATTGGAATTGTTTTTGTGTTAGAAAACATTACGTATTTTCTTCTATCAGTTCTGGGTCGTACTCTAAAAAAGATTGTGTTTCAAAGGTGTCGTTTTGTTCATTTAATTCTTGTTCATACATGTTTTCTTGATTATTAATTTCTACATCGTCCTCTGTTTCTAAGGCGTAATTCTGTTTAATAGTTTGTGTGGACATTGGTATTGTTGTTTTTGTTATGCCGGACATAGGAGTTGGTTGAAATGTGCGTTTTGTTTCTGTAAAATTTTTTATGTTTTGCCTAGCGAATCTTTGTGGTCCGGTAGGGCGTGAATCTCGGTGGTTGAATGGGCGTGAAGGGAATTGTTGTGCTGGGAATTTTTGTGGTGGAATATTGGGTAGTCTCTGTGATTTTTGTGTGTTTTGAGGTGTTCCTTTGTGCATGGGTGATCTGTGTAATAATTGCATGGAATTATATTCGTTTGTCAAAAGTTGCTCGCAGGCGTCGAGTGTCTGCGGGTTTTTACTTATGAATGAACCTCTAAAGTTCATGGGCAGTAGTGAAATAAAATGGGAAACTACTGTTTTTTGAGTTTCGGTTATTAAACACCTTTTTTCACCTGGTTCATATTGTAATAATTGAATTTTGGAAACCATTCTCTGATAAAGGGTTTTGAATTTCTTTAGGGTATCATTGACATTATTATCTATCTGTGTGATTTTAATTGTTGTTAATAGCAACGTGTTGTAAGTACTTTTATCTTCGAAATTAGTTTCAAGATATGTTTTTATATCTTGCCAAGATGTGAACTCTTGAGAGTCTAATATGTCTTTGGCTTTATCAATAAATTTTTTTTGTAACATAGAGAAGCAATATGTTTTTTGTATTGCTGTTAAATTTAATGAATCCATTACCGTATAAAAGTTATCGGCTTCTTTTATAAATCTAGGGAGGGATTTGATCTCTCCATTGTACTCAGGTACTGCATCGATAAAATTTCGAATATCGGCAATTGTTGTGGTCGCCATAGTTAGTTCGAATTGGCAGTTATTTAATTCTTGTACTGAGTATGTTAGAGGTGCACTGGGCGTGTCTTTGGCAGGTAATTGTTTAACTTTACTGCTGTTACCTAATTTACTTGGTTTAAGTGTAATTGGTATTTTATTAAATTGATTACTTAGTTTATCAATTTCTTCGTCTGAAGACATGTATTAGCATTTTATAATGAATACAATATGTATGAGTGTGTGTAACAGTATTTTTCTGGACCGATTGTTACTACCGGAGAAAATATATACAATGAAAGTAAACTTACAGTAGGAATATCGTGAAGTAGGTTACTTTTTTCATTGCAGTTAAGGTCTTGATATACGCTTCAAGTAGGCGGGAAGTTGTATCTTGTCACGCACTTGTAGAATCTGTTGGATTGGTGGTCCTGATTGGAAAGTGGGTTGACGTCCTCGGCTTTTAAAGATGGGTCGTGGTTAGGCCCTGGTGCGACCCCTGTTTAGGTCGATTGAAGATTGTAGATGATGTTTGAATAGCACTGATATGACCACTGTTTAGGTCAATTGAAGATCGTAGATAGTGTTCGGATAGCACTTATGAAAATTTGAAAATTTTCGACAAGCGTTTCACAGACTTACGAGGATTTATGCACTCACTGGATTCTTGTCGGCTATCCTACCGACTGCGCCAATTATGATTTGTCAATCAATACTTATTAAAAAAAAAAAACTTTTAATTTTAATATGTGTTTATTACAGTAAAGCAGTTGTTGCTACTCTAGCCAAGATGATACAAAAATCGTCTACATTTCTTTCTTACATCATATTTATAACATTTTCTTATCTTCTAAGTATCGGGTGAAATGACGTTGTTTATGATATCAAATTCTGAAACTGCAGTGTTTCAAGGATTATAATTTACATATATACATATATACATATATACATATATACATATATACATATATACATATATACATATATACATATATACATATATACATATATACATATATACATATATACATATATACATATATACATATATACATATATACATATATACATATATACATATATACATATATACATATATACATATATACATATATACATATATACATATATACATATATACATATATACATATATACATATATACATATATACATATATACATATATACATATATACATATATACATATATACATATATACATATATACATATATACATATATACATATATACATATATACATATATACATATATACATATATACATATATACATATATACATATATACATATATACATATATACATATATACATATATACATATATACATATATACATATATACATATATACATATATACATATATACATATATACATATATACATATATACATATATACATATATACATATATACATATATACATATATACATATATACATATATACATATATACATATATACATATATACATATATACGTATATACGTATATACATATATACATATATACATATATACGTATATACGTATATACGTATATACATATATACATATATACATATATACATATATACATATATACATATATACATATATACATATATACATATATACATATATACATATATACATATATACATATATACATATATACATATATACATATATACATATATACATATATACATATATACATCTATACATATATACATATATACATATATACATATATACATATATACATATATACATATATACATATATACATATATACATATATACATACATACATATATACATATATACATATATACATATATACATATATACATATATACATATATACATATATACATATATACATATATACATATATACATATATACATATATACATATATACATATATACATATATACATATATACATATATACATATATACATATATACATATATACATATATACATATATACATATATACATATATACATATATACATATATACATATATACATATATACATATATACATATATACATATATACATATATACATATATACATATATACATATATACATATATACATATATACATATATACATATATACATATATACATATATACATATATACATATATACATATATACATATATACATATATACATATATACATATATACATATATACATATATACATATATACATATATACATATATACATATATACATATATACATATATACATATATACATATATACATATATACATATATACATATATACATATATACATATATACATATATACATATATACATATATACATATATACATATATACATATATACATATATACATATATACATATATACATATATACATATATACATATATACATATATACATATATACATATACACATATATACATATATACATATATACATATATACATATATACATATATACATATATACATATATACATATATACATATATACATATATACATATATACATATATACATATATACATATATACATATATACATATATACATATATACATATAGACATATATACAAATTAAATTTGTTATTAATTTAATATTGAAAAAAAACAAAAGTTTATTTTCTTATTGAACTTATATTCTCTAAGTACAAAGAATCACTTATCGAGTCGATATGTAACGTGGAGAGTCGTTAATACAATAATGAACGCTTATCACTAGAATACATAGATTTTTATAACTACAATTCCAGAATAATCTGGTATATACTGGTTATAGCAGAAAAGTACAAGTGTTAACTGTTATCATGGTTGATAACAACTTAGTAGTTTTCCTATATGGTCAAACAAAGGAAATGGGTATAACATAATTCCTCCCCTCAAAGATTGAACTTTGTTTGATCATCCGAGGCTTTTGAAAATAGAGTCTTATTTCACAGAGTGTATTGTTTTAATGGTATTTCGTCCTTTTCAATTGGAACATTTTCTTTTTTTTGTTTAAATAATTTGTTTCTCAATAAAACTCTATTCTTTACAATAAGGTATAAACATATAATAATTATAATTATGGTTAGTAATACATATTGGTAATGGTAATGTGGTGTTTCATGATGTTTGTTTAATTCTTGGAGTTCAAAAAGGCTAAGGTCTTTTAGTTTTACATCCTTAATGTCTATAGTTTTCAATGAATCTATTTTGTTTTTAATAATATCTGATTTTTC
The DNA here is from genome assembly GCA_963082715.1 of Harpalus rubripes. Lineage (NCBI taxonomy): Eukaryota > Metazoa > Arthropoda > Insecta > Coleoptera > Carabidae > Harpalus > Harpalus rubripes. Next base: position 25,188,443 of record OY720455.1, read on the forward strand.
TATTTCCAAAATTATTGGTTTGCTAATTAATTTGTTATTAAACTTTCTACCGTTTATTTGGCAATTTGGTTCAGTAATTTTGTAAATTCCTTTGTCTTTCAAAATTGTGTTTTGACTAGAACACTTTAATTCTTGTGGTGTGTCTATTTGAATAATATAAATTATGTTGGAGTTTTCAATTTCGATAATATTATTTTCTTTTGATATTTCCCTAATATTACAATTTTTGCTGTTGTGTTTTTCCATTAATGTTTCTGAACATAGGTCTGTTGTTTCGAATTTTGTCTTACAAAAGTTTTCGTAGTTCACAGTTATAAGATTTTCGCAAATATAGTTAACATTGTTTATTTTAATTAGCAATTGTTTTATGAAATTCAATTCAAGGAGTTGGTTTTGTTGAAGGAAAGGTATAGGGGTGATTTGTTTTGTGACATATTTGGTTTTTGAAAATTTCGGAATTATTATCAAATATTGTAATTTGTTATTTTTTATTCTACAATATGAGTGTATGAGGTTTAAATAGTTTAAATATTCATTTTCTTGGATGTCTGTATTACTTTTTATGATGGTCATTAGTTCTTTCATATTTTCATTTTCCAATAATGATATGTGAAAAGTATTGGTACTACAAAAAGCTAGGGTTATTTCTATATTATTTATAATATCGTTAAGTTCTATAATATTATTATTTATTAAGTCTAATGTGTTGGAAATTATAAATACGTTTTCCCAACTAATAGTTTCTCTTAGGACTGTTTGTACATGTCTAAGTTGGCTTTGTATGTTTATTTGATTATCGCGTATGATTTTGAATTGATTGTCATATGTCAATGTGGCATTATTTAATTGATGTGCGATAACTTTAATATTATTGTTTGTAATTTGGATATTTTGTTGTATTTCTTCTAATAACTGATCATATTTCTCTTTGTCGTTATTGTCGAGGTTTCCCGTAATTTGTTTAATTATGGAGCCAAATCCGTTTAGAATACCGCGTCTAAATCGTCTAGGAAAGAGTATGTTCAGTCTTTCTGACAATTTAGAATATTGTTTTATTACATGCATGTTTTTTGTGTTGATTTCGTTTTGGTATGATTTGCTCATATTGTTAGTAACGTCTTTGAGTCTGTTTACCTGATTTGTTATAATGTCATGGGCGTCGAATATTTTGTCTATGTTGTAAGTATAATGGGCGTAAACTTCGTCTTCGAATACTCGCGCTTCATTTAGTTCAACTATCCATGGATTAGGCTGAAAAGATTTTTATGGTTTTAATTTATCTAGTTTAACTTTTCTTTCAATACGCTTTCCAATGACGTGAGCTGTTTTCATATTATCATCTATTTGTTGGATTCTAACTTTTTCATATAGAGGTTGTTTGAATTTTTTCATTAGTCTAGGATTTCGTTTTAAGTATGCATGATCTTTAATTATTTCATTTGGGGGGTTCGGTTTAAATCTTTTTGCTTTATCGTTAAAAATTTTATCTTTTACTTTCATATTTTCCTTACGTTTATTTTCTTGGTATGTTTGTAATCGTTCTTGTAATGTTTCTTGTTTTGAGGGAAATTTGTTTGCGTATGATTTACCAAACAGAATTTCGTTGGGTGTTAATGACGTGGTTGCACTTATTGAATTATTGTAGGCGTACATGGCTTGTTCGATAATTTGTTTTAATGTATTTTCGGGAAATCTTTTGAATAATATTCTCATATGTTCGATTAATGTAGAGTGAAATCTCTCTATTTGATTGGATTTTGGATTACCTGCTGAAGTAATGTGTAAATGAATATCTTTATTGTGACAAAATGTTTTTAATGTTAGGTTGTCAAATTCTTTGCCTGGGTCGCAAATTAATTTGTTTGGATACTGATAACTATTGCAAAAGCATTCTATGTGATCGCATATTTCTTTAGCTGTTTTGGATTTCAATGGGTATATTCGGGTGTATTTTGAGAATTGGTCTAGGATGGTTAGGAATATTTTCCCGTCTAATGTTAGTAAATCTGCGTTAATAATTTCGAAGGGCAGATTTGGGGTTTCGGTAAGAATGTCATTAATTTTGATTGGTTTCCTATCATATTTGCAAGTTTTGCAAATTTCACAATTATTAATAAATTCTGTTATTGTTTTAATCATATTAGGCCAATAGTATTTTTGTTTTAATTTGTCATAGGTTTCTTTTATTCCTCTATGATTTGTTTTTCCATAGTGATATGAATAAACAATTTCATTTTGTTCTGCTTGATCTTCTATATCGTCTACAATTTGGTCTACTTTTGTTAGGTTAATTGAAAATGGTTCAAAATTTTCTTTAATAATTTGATTTACCTTGTTTTGTAAGTCAACTGTTTTGAATATACAAAAGTATCAAACTTGTGGGACAATATATTGTTTCAAAAATTCTAATATTTGTTCGTTCTCTTTTCCTGATTCTAATAGAACTTCTAGTGTTTGTTTGTTTTCAAACATTTTCTTCATATTAATTTTGAATTCGTTTTGCGTTTCAAATGTAATTTGGTTGTTGGCAATGTTTAAGCGATTTTCTAAAATTTTCATTCCGTTTACTGGGTTTTCTTGGTCACTATGTTTTGTGCCGTCAGTATTTGAGTTTGTTGATGAATCTACATCCGTGTTGAGTAGATTGTTTTTTTAATTCATACAAATTTATCTTTATGTTTGTCTCCGCGAATATGACGTTTAATATTTTTATCAATTCTTGTTTGTCAAGTTTGTCCAAGCCGCAAGATAGTTGTGGAATGTTTATTTAAAAAATATCGTTTTTTATGAGGAAGTCTCGTAATTCTTTTATAGCGGATTTCAACATTTTTACGTTGGCGTTTTCGTAGTAATTTTGTTTGGTAATTAAGTGAATGATTTGTTTATTATTAGAATTTTGAATAATTATATTTGAATTTTCCTTTATATTTTCTTGACAATGTTTTTTACTATTGAATAATGAGTCGACTTGTTTAGCTAGTCCTTTGCCTAAATGACAGTCTTTTGAAATGCAATGTGCGAAAATGTTAGTTTGCGTTACGTCACCTTTGATATTTTGTATTGTGAAAGGTTCGCGAATTCGGCTTAGAAAATCTGCAATTTTATTTGTCTTGCCCTGAATGTATTCGATATCCAAATTATATTCACTGAGTTCTATTTTCCATCTCATCAACTTCTGGTTGGCATTTTTCATGTTAAAAAGCCATACAAGAGGACGATGATCGGTTCTTATTGTGAACTTTCTACCCCAAAGATAGTTATAGAAATTTTGAATGGCCCATACTATGGCTTTGAGTTCTTTCTCGACAGTGCTGTAATTACATTCTGCAGAGTTGAAAGTTTTAGAGGCATAACAAATAGGTTTTTCTATTCCGTCTTGTGTTTGTGAGAGGACCGCGCCCATAGCGTAATCGCTAGCGTCTGTTGTTAGTATGAATTTTTTGGTAAAGTCAGGGAATGTGAGGATGGGTGGATTTGACATGAGTTTTTTCGATTCCATAAAACATTCTTGATACTCTTTATTAGTTATATCAATTTTTGATCCTTTCTTTAAATTTTGTGTGAAAGGCTTTGTTAATTTTGAAAAATTGGGTATAAATCTTCTATACCATGATAATTTGCCTAGGAAACTTTTAATTTCTTTTACTGTTTTTGGAATAGTAATTTTGTCAATTGCTTCTACTTTTTTCTGGTTTGGCTTAAGGCCGTCTTTTGAAATGATAAATCCTAAATATTCTACTTCTGTTTTGAAGAATTCAGATTTATCAATTTGAATTTTGAGATTTGCTTTTCGCAGTTTATCAAAGACTTTTTGAATATTTGAAAGGTGTTCTTCTATGGTATTGCCAAAAATAATTATATTGTCTAAATAAACCAAACATATATCATTTACTAATTCACCAAGAGCTATATTCATCATACGTTGAAATGTAGCTGGTGCGTTGACGAGGCCAAAGGGCATACGAACATATTCGTAATGTCCAGATGGGGTGCTGAAGGCAGTTTTTTCTATGTCTGATTCTTCCATTTGAATTTGGTGGAAACCAGAGTGCAAATCTAATGTAGTAAAGAGTTTGGGTTTTCCAATTTTGTCTAGGAGAGTGTCGATGTTAGGGATAGGGAATTTATCTTCTTTAGTTTTTTGGTTTAGTTTGCGAAAGTCAATTACAAGTCGAGTTTTTCTTTTTCCCGAAGCATCAGCTTTCTTAGGTACGATCCAAATAGGGGAATTGTACGGGGAATAAGATTTACGTATAACCTTTTCGGTTAACATCTTTTGAATGTGTTCTTCAATATCTGCTTCGTAAACTTGTGGTAGTTTATAATTTTTTGTATGGATGGGGATTTCATCGGAAAGGATTATTTTATGTTTGAGTACGTTAGTATGGGAAAGTTTTTCACCTTCTTGTGGGAATAAGTCAATGTTTCTGTCTATTAGTTTATGTAATTGTTGTTTTGTTTTATAATCGAGATGGTCGTCTCTAATTTGTAATGCATTGAAATTTGTTTTTACTTTGTTGTTGAATTGATATGTTTTTCCTTTCAGGTTTAAAGTTTCTGATTTGAAATTTATTTTTACATCTAATTCTTTGAGAATTTTGATTCCAAAAAGTAGATTGCATTCACGATGGAAGTCATAGATGTAGAATTCAAATTCTATTCCTTTAATTTTTAACTTTACTAATTGTTTGAGCGTAATTTTGCCATTTGCAGTGCGTATTGTCATGGGTTGAATTTTTGGTTTGAGGTTTAGTTCGTCAACTAGTTTTTGGTAATAAAATTTATGTCTGAGCCTGTGTCAATAAGAATGTGGTATTGGTCGTGAGTAATTGTTGGGATCTGTCCGGTGTCAGATGTCATTACGTATTTTGTTCTTCTTCTGTGGATTCGAGAAAATTTTCATTCTGTTCCTCGTATTCTATTTCGTTTTGATTTTCCTCATTGTCATCAATTTGTGTTTGAATATCCTCTAAGGGGTATTCGTGTTCGTTGTTTATTTCGAGATTATAATTTTGGCGAGTTGTTTGAGTTGACATGGGAATTACATTTGTATTTCGCGTTTGAATCGACATTGGTGTCGGTTTGAATGTTCTGTTAGTATTTTGATAATTTTGTAAATTTTGTCGTGCGATTAAATTTTTTCCAGGACCTTGTTGTTGTGGTGCCTGTGGTTGATTAAACCTTATTGGTTGGTTAGGAAATTTCTGTCCGGGGAATTTCTGAGGTGGGGGTACAAATCTAAAGTTCTGCGCTTGTGCGGATGGTTTAGGAGTAGGATTGGGTTTTTGCATTGGTGAATTGTGCAACAGGAAGTTGAATTCGTTGTTAATTAAATATTCACACTCCTCAAGTGAAGTGGGATTTGCATTTATGAATGCGCCTTTTGTATTATAGGGTAAACAATCTATGAAGTGATGGACAATAATTTTTTGTATATTATTATTTTATTATTATTATTTACAGATGTGAGTTGAGGATTAAAAATCCTATAAACTCATGTGTAGAGTGTATACAACAATAAATAACAATAAAGTAAAATACACATAACAAAGCATTATACATAGAAGTTGAAAAAGAAAAAAAACGCAGCTGTTGTTTGTATTAGTTTGCTAGACGTCACAGACCGCACTAGTGAGAACAGGCCATTCGCGCACAAAAACAACAAAACATCACTTATCACTGAGCTGTCAAAGTGAGAACATGCACTTGTCAATTATGTTTTTAAAACTGTTTGTTGATTCGGCATTTACTGCAGTCTCTGGAAGAGTGTTCCATGCGTGGAAGACGCGGTTAGTTAAGAAATGTTGCCTGCAGGTGGTGTGAAATGTGGATCTGTGGAGTTTGAAGTTGTGGCCACGGAGTCGTGCGTCGGTGTTGAGATCATACATGTCGTGCATGGCAATGCTGAATGTATGGTGCAGAGCGCGGTGTGTGAATATCAGGTCCCCTCGGATGTGTCGATTCGTGATTGAGATTATACCTAGGCGACTTAGCCTAGTCTCATAAGGTAGATTTCGCAGTTCAAGCGGTATTTTAGTGGCGCGTCGTAGAACTTGGTCTAGTAAGTTTCTGTCTTTAAGCAGTCTGGGTGACCACACAGTGGCGGCATATTCCAGGTGTGGGCGTATATATGCATTGAAAAGTTTTAGGAAGGAATTTGAATCTAAATGACAGAAAGCCGATTTGATGAGGTACAATGCAAAGTTACCCTTCTTTACTGCGTATGCTGTTTGTCTGGACCAGGAGAGGTCGCGCGTGATGATGACGCCCAGGTCGGTATGGTCGAGAGTGTGTTGTAGAGTGTTGTTGTTTATTTTATAAGTTTTGACAGGATTTTTCTTACCGATGTGGAGGACTGTGCACTTGGAGATGTTGAGGTCAAGAAGCCATCTCTCACACCATTCATGGATACTGTGTAGATCTGCCTGTAGGTCGCCGTGATGTTGAGAAGGGTTTGCGTACAGTTTAACATCATCCGCATAGAAGGAGCACGAAGATTTTATGTGGTAACGCAGATCTGCTATGTAGACAAGGAAAAGAAGAGGTCCCAGCACTGATCCTTGGACTACGCCGCTGACAACTGGTTCAGTGCGTGAGTGACTGTCGCTAATGCGTACCGAGAAGGTTCTGTTACTGAGGGATGCCCTTATCCAGTCAAGCAGTTTACCTTTTATGCCGCAGTGCTCTAGTTTGTGTAGTAACCGGTTGTGAGGAACCCTGTCAAAGGCCTTACTGAAGTCAAGGTACACCACGTCAACAGATTCACCAGCGTCGACAGCGGAGGTCCAGTCATTTAGACACTGAAGAAGATTCGTTGTCACAGATCTACCTGGCACGAAACCATGTTGTTCGGGCGGAATTATACCGTTGGAGATGAGAAAAGGTCTCATGGTTGACACTATGATGGCTTCCATGATTTTAATTACTGTGGAGGTGAGACTTATTGGTCTGTAGTTGTTTGGGAGTAATTTGTCGCCTTTTTTGAATATGGGTGTTACAGATGCAGATTTCCATGCTTGGGGGAGGCACGATGATGCGAAGGACTGAGTCATGAGTTGGGAGAGTGGTTCGCATAGTTGGGAAGCACAGTTTTTTAACAGCATAGGGGTGATATTATCAGGACCGGGGGCGGAAGTTGCTGATAAGGATTGTAAGTGTTTATAAACTGTCTCAGGGTCGAAGACAATGTCAGTGAGCAAATTGTTGTTTCTAGGTAGGTATTCGACCTCACGGAGCGGACCAAAAGGTTCTGTGATGTAGGCGGATGAGAAGCTGGTGACAAAGATATCGGCGACATCTTGATTGGACGAAGTAATTTCTCCAGATTGTTTGCGCAAAACAGGTGTGCTTACTTTGGTTGCTGAGTTGGCACGTATGTATTTAAAAATTTGTTTAGGATTACCGTTGTGCACGATTCTAGCTTCGTATTCCTTGCGACAATTCCAGATTTCTGTACTTAATTTGTTTGAAAAATCCCGGTGAGTACGAAAATGTTCTGCAGAGCGAGTACGAGTATAGCGTTGCCAGAGATTTCTCTTGCGAGCCAGTTTGGCACGGAGAGCATTGGTTATCCAAGGCTTTGTTGGATTGTGATAGACTCGCCTCGTGTGGGAATTGGCAGCAGTGGAGTTCGTGAGAATAGAGGCGAAGTTTGACCATGATTTCTCTATATCTGGTGCTAGTGAGTAAGTTTTAGAGTCTAGATCGTTTGCTAACTCAGTAAAATTAGTTCTTGTTATGTTTTTGAAGTTTGAAGCTGCCGTGTTCTTCGGAGTTTTGAGCTGTAGACTGAGGGAGATGATGGCGTGGTCAGATTTACCGATGGGAGAAAGGAATTCAGGATTGGAAATAAGGGCTGTGTCCGAAACTAGTACAAGGTCCAGGGTGGAAGGTTGATTACCAATCCTGAAGCGGGTGGGTTCGTTGATGACTTGATGAACGTGGTTGGTAAAATACATGTCCAGGAATAAGTATTCTGCGTTTTGATTGGCCGGAAGAACAGGGTTAGGCCATTTAATATCAGGTAAGTTAAAATCGCCACAGATTAGTACGTTACTGAAAGAGTTTAATGTAGTTGACAGGGTGTCGTAGAGAAGCACGTCATCAGCTAGAGGACATTTGGGAGGACGGTAGATGCAGCTTACGAGGATGGTGAGATCTTGCTTGCACATTTTGAGCCAAATCGACTCGGTGCCTCGAGTACAGAAGTTTAGTTGCTCGACCGAGAACTCGAGCAGTAGTGTGTTCTGCAGGTAGGCACACACACCTCCACCTTTTTTATTCGAACGGTCTGATCTGTACAATGTATAATTGGGGAGCGAGATAGAGGCGTCCGGCACATTGTCATGAAGCCACGATTCTGACACGAGTATGATGCTTGGATTTTGAAGACTGACTACTACTGTAAGTTCATTAAATTTAGCACGTATGGAGTCAATATTAGTGTAAAGAACTGAGTAGGTGGAAATGGGACTTAATCCTTTTTTGCCGGCGGTAGGGAGGAGGTAATAATTGTTGGTGTCCCTCTGATATATTTGATTGTTAAGTCTAGTTCACCTGCCTCGGTTCGACGTTTCATTTCTTGCCTCAAGCTATTTAGATATTCCTTCTGTTTAGGGGTCTGGTCGTCGTAGATGCTAGCGTGCTTCAAGGAGGAATTTGACAGCTTCTTCTTGTTGCGGAGAACAGTGAGGGCGGAGGATGGACATGAGAAACGTACCTTGAGGGGTCGGTTTTTGCCTGGTGTTGGTTTGCCGAGGCGTACGATGTTAGTTGGCAAGGGAGCTGGCAGAGAAGTATCCTTTAAAACGGTTTCTAACAACTGCGAAATCACTTGGGCGTCGGACTCTTTACGGGCGTCGAACGATCCAAGTGGTTCGACGATGCCCGTGACAATAATATTGTTCTTCCGCTCAAGACGATCGCATGCCTCTTGTATTATATCCTCCTGCGTGGCGGGATTATAGGCGGGAGCATTGAGTGCAAGCTTAGCTTCCAGTTCATGCAACTTCGTGTTGAAAGACTCTTGCATGCTATGCATGAGATCTTGCAGTTCGCTTAACTGCTCTATGTGTGTCAGGCAAGTGTCGCAATAGCATTTGAAAGACCTGGATCTAGTTCTTTAACTGCTCTATGTGTGTCAGGCAAGTGTCGCAATAGCATTTGAAAGACCTGGATCTAGTTCTAGTGATTCGCTCATCGGTATCGGCTATCCCAATGCATTTAAGATGAAGGTCACCTTTGCATTTGTCACATTGCGTTTTTTTCTCCTTTTTATCAATGGGCACGTGACAGTTACGACAGGCACTCATTTTTGCGTTCGCGGTCTTTTCGAAATGACTTAACTGGTTTTCGCTGGTGAAATGTTGCTGACTTAAGTAAAGCTGGGAGGTCAATGTACTGGATTGCAGATTTTTTCACGGGCAAACCAGTAAATTTGTCAAACAGAACCGATTGCAAGCAAAAGTGCATTTAAACGGGGCCAAATGAAAAGACCGCGGCACGCATACACCTAAATACAACGCGCGCGAAAACGAACACGCGGGTACCACACTTGTAAAAATCGAGCAAAAAAAAACCACTTAAAAACTTTATTAACAACGGAGCACAAATAACACATGTATACACATCAACTGCCAAATTATTTCGTCTTATTAAAAATTTTGTTTTGTCTTTACTCTTTTCTTGGGTTTCAATTTTCCCTTTGTAATTTTGAAAAATATTTTGAATTTCTTTTAAGAATTTATAAATGTTATTCTGTTGGGGTTTTGTTGTAATTATTTTATAGAATAATGTTTCAGGTTTTAGCCTGTCTTCGAAGTTTGAACTTAAGTATGTTTTTAATTCTGCCCAATCGGAAAATGAATTTTCAGATCTTATTAATCTAGCATCTCCTACAAATTTTGTTTTTAAAATTCCAAAAGCATATTTTCTATTTATTTCTGTTAATGTGAAGCATTCAAGAACTTTTTTTGCTTCGTCGCATGCTTTTATGAAAGCATGTAAATGTTTTACGTTTCCATCATAAGGAGGAACGATTTTCATGTAATGGTCAATGTCTTGTAGACTGATTGTAGTCATTGTGACTGGGTTTTCTGAGTTTAAATTTATTTTGTTAAAACTATCAGAGATTAATTCTACTAATATACGATCTGTTTCGAACGTCTCGTATTCTATGTCACTATTTTCTGGTGATGACATATATTTGTTATATAATTTATTTTATTTATTTGTCTCGTCGTATAAACCCGACCTGACTGGTTGTTTTATTATTTAACAATTTTGTTTTGTTAGTAATTTTATAAGTTTGTCTTGCAGTATAGTCCCTGCTTGACTGGACAATTTTATAAATGTAAAAGCTTTACAGAAAGACTTACAGTACAAATAGAAGGGTGATGGTTACGCTCATCGTAGCGGGAATTACTGGTGTGATTCTGCAGGCCTTCGGAACGTGATGACTGGGTGTAGTCTCAGCAAGTTCTCGATTTGTGGGCTGGTACTTGGAATGTGGGTCGCCGTGTTTCACTGGTTGTGGCAGCTGAACAGCAAGGCTCTCCGTGTGGATTCCGTTAGAGATGGACCGTATGAATAGGTCTCTGATGGGCTACTGTTTTAGCCGTAAGTTCGTTGAGTTGTTGCCAATTTTCAGAAAATTGATATTTTCAAAGGCTCGAAACGTTTCGACTTCACTGAATTGTTAAGGCCCTTTTGGCATCCTACCGACTGCGCCAATTAAATTTGTGTTCAACTTAATATTGAAAAAAAACAAAAGTTTATTTTCATAAATTTATTTATTGAACTTATATTCTCTAAGTACAAAGAATCACTTATCGAGTCGATATGTAACGTGGAGAGTCGTTAATACAATAATGAACGCTTATCACTAGAATACATAGATTTTTATAACTACAATTCCAGAATAATCTGGTATATACTGGTTATAGCAGAAAAGTACAAGTGTTAACTGTTATCATGGTTGATAACAACTTAGTAGTTTTCCTATATGGTCAAACAAAGGAAATGGGTATAACATAATTTACATATATACATATATACATATAGACATACATACATATATACATATATACATATAAACATATATACTTATATACATATATACATATATACATATATACATATATACATATATACATATATACATATATACATATATACATATATACATATATACATATATGCATATATACATATATACATATATACATATATACATATATACATATATACATATATACATATATACATATATACATATATACATATATACATATATACATATATACATATATACATATATACATATATACATATATACATATATACATATATACATATATACATATATACATATATACATATATACATATATACATATATACATATATACATATATACATATATACATATATACATATATACATATATACATATATACATATATACATATATACATATATACATATATACATATATACATATATACATATATACATATATACATATATACATATATACATATATACATATATACATATATACATATATACATATATACATATATACATATATACATATATACATATATACATATATACATATATACATATATACATATATACATATATACATATATACATATATACATATATACATATATACATATATACATATATACATATATACATATATACATATATACATATATACATATATACATATATACATATATACATATATACATATATACATATATACATATATACATATATACATATATACATATATACATATATACATATATACATATATACATATATACATATATACATATATACATATATACATATATACATATATACATATATACATATATACATATATACATATATACATATATACATATATACATATATACATATATACATATATACATATATACATATATACATATATACATATATACATATATACATATATACATATATACATATATACATATATACATATATACATATATACATATATACATATATACATATATACATATATACATATATACATATATACATATATACATATATACATATATACATATATACATATATACATATATACATATATACATATATACATATATACATATATACATATATACATATATACATATATACATATATACATATATACATATATACATATATACATATATACATATATACATATATACATATATACATATATACATATATACAAATATACATATATACATATATACATATATACATATATACATATATACATATATACATATATACATATATACATATATACATATTTACATCCCGTTATCATTGGTGCGTCCTTTCTTGGCTAGGGCAATGTGGCAACCACTGAAAGGAGAAGAGATAGGCTTTGATATTATAAAGTATATCGACTAATTTTTTCCCCTCATTATGAATTTCGGTTCAAATTTAAATAAAGTGGATTTACAACTATATACATCTACGTATATTCGACGACATTATGAGCTCCTCCACACTGAGTGGATCCGACGTCCACCGTATATACTTCATGCATATCCAGTACTTGTGACGTCCAGCAACGTTGCCAATATTAAATACATTATTCTAATGTAGAAACCAAAGCGCAATCTTTTATAATCATATATACATGCACATCCACTTGTGAACATCAGTGATTTTTTACAATATTTGGTAATGATAATTAATACATGAATGTTAAATATTTGATTTGGTTTAGTTCAATGTCTGAAGGTTTAAAGCAGGATAGTATACTTCATTTTATTCATAATTTTTTAATAATGTTAAACTAGCGAAAATTAATCAACGTAATATTCCTTCCCGTAAATCTAGTAATAAACCTGACGATATTTTACAGAAATGTGTAATGTAATGTGATTTACTTTTTATAAGAAAGGAAATTTAACAGAAATTTAGTATAAGAATACTATACACACGTATCTATGATGAAATTTGAAAATTGATATGCCCGTAAAAATCACCTTATCTGGACGCTACCTGAAATAAGAATAACTTGATATTACACATTCATTGTTAGAAATAAATATGTGAATTTAAATTTATATACCGGGTTCCTTTTTTATTTTTATTATAGCGGGTGTCTTTTGTTTTCAAGGTGTACATAGGAAATTAATTTGGTAAATCACTGTTGCCCCCCGTTTTACTTGAAAACAATGGGTGGGCAACAATATAAATATAAAAAAATTGCATCAAATGTCACCAAATATATGTAAATTATGTAATATTTTATTCCCATAAATTAATAAATTATTAATTTGTCATTCCCAAAATCGGTGTACAAAGCAGATTGGCACACCCATCAATGGGTAATATGCCGTAATGATATACATTTGAACAAAAATATAAACAAATATTTAACTTTTTATCTGTCAGAATTCATTATAACCTATAACTTGTGCAAATAATGTTTTGATATAATTTTATTAAATTAATTTTTTCCAAGCAATGTCTAACAATTTTCTAAATTTAAAAAGAAATGGGTGGATTTTGTTCACATCTGTAAGCCTAATGGCCGCTTGCACCTACGTAACTTAAATATTAAACTTGGCTTAAATTGACAATATTGCATCGAAATGAAATGTCTAATGAATTGTATTATATTACTGTAAAAATTTTGATTTGCATTTTTGTTGGTGCAACTGGGCATTAGAGATCTGTTAATCTGTAAATAATGAAAAAAATTGCAACGCAGTAGCCACTATAACAATTATATAGAAGACTCCCGGTTCTTCTCATTTTCTTTATAATTGTATAAATAAAAACAGATCCAGTACGGTAAAACAAAATGTATTGTACTAACTCAACCCTTTACTGATACAAAATAAACGAAGAATATACTTATTAGATGTATTCTTTTATATCACAGCAAAATACAGATAATTATTTTTAGTAAACACTAAACATGTAATATGAACTGAATTAATAATGGATTTTTTTTTGTAAAATTAGCTTCCATTTCTTTCGAATTATATTATATGAAAATTATATTTTTGCGAAATTCAATTATTAATTTTAATTAATTTTCTTTTTTCGTATAAAATTACTAAATACGAGTATAATTCCTCTGTTATTTAATGGGGTCTCATGGCCATGTACCTGAGTGTCTGGTCGCGAATCTGGGGATCCGGGTTCAATCCCGACCGGCGCCAAAACTTATTTCACATTTTAATTTTAACACAGTAATGAGTGCTCATGAGGTAACGTCTGGTAAACGGCCACACGGTACGAATTTGATATCATCAACCAATATCTGCGTATAAAGCAGATTGTGTGCCACCCAGCAATGTAATATGCTGTGATTTTATATATTTTTTATTATTTAATTTATTGTTTAAATCAGGGATGGGATAACGTTAACGAAACGTTACGTTATTTCGTAACGTTATAAAAAATAATAATTCGTTGCATAACGTTAAAAATAATAAATAATAAACAAAGTAACGTTATAATAACGGTATTTTACTTTGTTATTATAACAATAAAATAAGTATTCTTTCTCAAATTTGTAATAAATATGCATTAAAAATTAAATTACAAGAAATTTATTGATAATGTTTTCTATACTTACTTTGTTCTAGAAATGAAAATTATCTACCTATTACAAAAAAAAAATACTGATTTGTAAATACAAAATTAGAAAAAAGGAATAATTATATTTAAATAAAAACGGGTAAATAAAAGGTGTCAAGTATTTTATTATAAATAATATATTATTAACAAAACATTGGTAGATTAGAAAATTATATTTTCAACGGCAAAATATTAAATTTGTAAATATGGATAACGTTATAGTGAATCGTTATTTGTTAGGTTACGGATACATAACGTTATTTTGTTATTCTTACGGTATTGAAAAAAAAATTAATAAATGAAACGTCATTATAACCTTATCGGGTATCGTTACGTTATGTTTCCCATCCCTGGTTTAAACTAATTCAATTATTATTCTTAATTTTACTTTGTGTTATTAGAAAAAATTATTACTTAAATAAAACGCATTATTGTCATTAATAAACGTATAGTTGCCATGTAAGTTAAGAACAAGGATGTAGGCCAATTCTTTTGGCGCAGGACTCATATATTATATATGAGTATTTCCAAAAGTTATTTGACAATAACTGTTTTGAAATTATCGTTGTTTATTTTAAAAGTTACCTACTAATAGTTATTTTTTCAGGTTAATATTTAAAAGTATTCCGCAGTAATATCTAATGTTGCATAAATTGTCAGTAAGTCATCATATATATTTATTTTCTAAACAACTAATTTGTTTGACTATAAAATTTTCATATGGCATATTGAATCTTTTCTGCGCTTTCGTTTTGCAAATTTGGCTGTGGATCACGTTTTTAAACCCTTTCTGTGCAAAAAAATAAGAAACCAAATGATTTAAATGCATGGAATACTATTATGGACAACTGTCCTGTTTATTTCCAGAAAGAATATTTCAAAAATTACATAAATTTGTTATTCTTGCCCATAAACAAATTACTTTTCCGCGTTTCTTTCTAAGTCGCGTATAGGTTGCACAAAAAATTTTAAAAGCCATTATTTTTGAAAATTATTCTTTTACATATAGTAAATTCTTCAAATTACATTAGGATAAAAAAAGCAAATATGTACATATTATTATACAAAATAATCTTATAAATTTATTATTACCTACTAATAGTTATTTTTTCAGGTTAATATATAAAAGTATTCCGCAGTGATATACGATGTTGCATAACAACTAATTTGTTCGATTATAAAATTTTCATATGACATATTGAATCTATTCTGCGCTTTCGTTCTGCAAATTAAGCTGTAAATCACGTTTTTAACATAGCTCAGCTACCCCTGCGACTTTTTTAGCCCTTTCTGTGCAATGAAATAAGAAACCAAATGATTTAAATGCATGGAATACTATTATGGACAACTGTCGTGTTTATTTCCAGAAAGAATACTTCAAAAATCACATAAATTTGGTATTGTTGCCCATAAACAAATTACTTTTCCGCGTTTTTTCTAAGTAGCGAAGGTTGTACTAAAAATTTTAAAAGCCATTTTTTTTAAATTATTCTTTTACATATAACACATTCTTCAAACTATATTGGGATAAAAATAAAAAGCAAATATGCACATATTTAAAAAAAAACTTATAAATTTATTATAGGTAGGTACCTATAGGTATTATATGTAAACAAAATCTATTTAAGCTTATGCTATTAGTATAATTTTTACCAGTAAGTATAAAAATAAAAATATTCTCTAATAATAAAAATAATATTTATTGTTTTAAAGCAATGCTTTATGCAAAAGGTTGGTACACAAATATATACAAATTAAATAATTTCGTTTAAATTATTTTAAAAAAATTAATTTTATTATCAACAAGACTACATGTGTTATGATAAGAGAATACAGAAAGAATGAACAACTTATCTTAGTTACAGGGGCTTTTATTACAAAGCATGTTATAATGGAAAAGTACTGCAAGAAGTGCTGACATGGTAATAATTATTGTAGAATAGGAATACAACAATACATAATATCTCCCTTCTGAGATTTTACAATAATTATTATGTAATAGAGCTTAATTCTATAATTGGTTCTTTATTATCTTTGGAATTTTTATTTCTTTTATAAATTGTTAAAAACTTAATTCTAAACTTATATAATAAGACAATACAAATTATTAAAAATAATATAGTATAAATAATATAGAAATGATGATTGTTCTGATTTTGCGAGTTTAACTCTTTTATTTGTGGTAAATCTTTAATAGTTATATTTACTTTACTTATTTTATCTAAATTTATTGAATTTAATTGTTGAAACGTACTATTAAAATTAAGGCTTTCGAATATTATTTCTTTATAAGTTTCTTGAATTATATCGAACTTGAAATTATTTACTACACATTTATTAATGAGTTTTAATTTAAATATACCTTTGATTTTTTTGTTAAGTGTATTACTTTCACAATTAATTTGAATTTGTTGTTCCTTGGGGCTTATTATGATTAATTCATTTGTGTTTTGAATTTTCTCCCAAGTATTTTCTAATTCCAGAGTATGGTATTTACAATCATCATTCGTTTGTGCCTTCAGAATATTAACTATACATTTATTTAAAACGATATACTCAGTTTTACAATAATATATCTTATTAACTAAAATGCAATTATTTATCTTAAAATTATTGTTATTATTTATAAAATACATAGTTTGTTTTTCGTTCAATAATTGTAAAATTGTATCATGTTTAATAAAAGATAGGGGTGTAAATTGGTATAAATCATAAGTTTGGGAAGAAAAAATTGGGATATCAATAAGAAAGTGTATTTGTTCGTTGTCGTGTTGGCAGTAAGTTTCAATAATTTCGTTTAGTTGCCAAATATCTTTGTTTTGTGTGATTTTTCTAATATTATTTGGGTCAATAATACTTGTGTGTAATTTCCTTAGATTGCAAAAAGTTAAACTGATTTCAATTTGTTTGGTGAGATTGAATTATAAATATTAGTTTTTGAAATTTATTTTCAACGTCGATTTTTCCTTGCCAATTAAAGTTTTTCTTTAAAATTTCTTGAATATCTTCTAATTGCGTTTTTAGCTTATTCTCATAGCTTTTGATATTTTCGATTTGATTATTAAATTTATTAATCATCTCTTTGCTAATTTTTAAATTTTGATTAGTTTGATCCTGTAATAATTTTCATTATTTTTTATTTCTTCAAGAATTTTGTCATAGCGTTCTCCATCGGAGGCGTCTAAATTTACCGAAATTGATTTGATGATACTTCCTATTCCGTTAATTAAACCGCGTTTAGAAATTCTGTGAAATATTTTATTAATTTGATTTTCTAAGTCATTAAAATTGTATATTAGAATATTAATATAATCTTGAAATATTTCTTTTGAATCTTTAATTTGGAAGAGAAGGATTTCTTTCAATGTTTTTATTTTAATAAATTCATCGTTAATCGGAGTTATATTATAGTTAAAGTATATTATTTGTTCTGAAGTTTTTATTTGCGTTTTCCCTAATTTAGCTAAATGAAATCCATTGTCATTTGAGATGTCCGTAAGTTGAGCCGTACATCTGAAACAACAATTTATTGTTTAATTCTGTTTATCCGAACGTTTTTATCGGCTACTTGATCTCTGATTTTTACTTTCCCAAGTATTGGATTATAGTGTTGAACTCTATATTTTCTGAATAAAGGTTTTTTGAATATCTTGATTAACCTTGGATTTTCTTTTACATAAATAGTATCTTTTATTTGTAAGGGATTATCATTCTCTTTATAGCGTTTTTGTTTCTCAGTTTTTATTTTGTTATTTATAATTTTAAATAATTCTTCTTGTTCTGTTTGGTATTTTTGTATTATATCTTCGTTAATGAGTGGGATTGTTTTTAATGGAATTTGATTATTTTTGCCAAATAGTATTTCGTTTGGAGTTAATTTTGTTATGGTGTGTTTCGTATTGTTATAAGCTAAGATTGTTAAGTCAAGTTTTTCTAAAAATGTTTTGTTTTTGAAATGATTATTATTTTCGAGGAGTCTAAGATGCTCTATAAGTGTTGAGTGGAATATTTCAACAGCGTTACTTTTAGGGTTATTTACGCAAATTATATGACTCTCTATATTCCTGAGTTTGAATAAATCTTGTAAAACGCTACTATTGAATTCAGGTCCAGCGTCCATAATTATTTTATTTGGTATAGTATAAATTTGGAAATATTGAATTAATTTCTGTAATATATTATTTGAACTTTTATTTTCTAATGGACAAACTTGACCGTGTTTAGAAAATTGATCAAAGATTGTTAAAAAATTATTTTTATTTAAACAAAGTACGTCGATATTTATTATGTCAAATGGTTTTAGAGGGGTAGGTGTTAGATTGTCTATTGCCGGAATTGATTTTCTATTGTATTTGTTTAATTTACAAAGTTCGCATCTATTTATGTATTCAGTAATATTACTAATCATTTTGGACCAAAAATATTTTTCTTTTAATGCATTGAGGGTTGCGATTATTCCTCTATGGTTAGTTAGTCCCATATGGAAGTCACGAATTATTTCTATTTGTTCCTCTTCGTTTTCTATGTCTTCAACTATTTTATTACAAGCAATTATGTTAATGGTATTAAATTCAAAGTTTTCTTTGATTATTTTTGAAAATTTTAGGTCTAGATCTTTTTCGTTAATAATGGCTAGGTATTTTATTTTTGGAATTATATATTGTTTAAGAAAATTTAATATTTCGTCGTCGAGGTTTTGTTTGTTTAATTTACAATGAATTCGTTGTTTTCTGTTACCAAATAATTTTGTAATTTCTATTTCAGTTTCAAAATTATGACTTTCGAATATTAGTTGATTATCGGCTATGTTTATTCTGTCTTCTATGTATTTAATTCCGTTTACTAAATTTTCTGGATCTGAATGGACTGTATTTTGATTTGACGAAATTGATTCATTATCATTATTATGTAAATTTATTGTGGGTAAGGAATAAACGTTAATTTGTATATTCGTATCTTCGAATATTTTTAATATTTTTGCAGACACTTGATTCCACTCTAATTTATCTCTGCCACATCCTAATAAGGGTATATTGATTTCAAAAATTTCATTAAGAATGAGGTAATCTCGGAGTTCCTTTAATGGTTTATCTAGGTCTTTAATTGAGAGTTTCTCATAAAATAGTTCTATGATTATTACAATTTTGAATAATAATATGTTTATTTACTACGTTTGTATTTTTACAGAAATTCCTACTATCAAATTTTCTATTAACTTGATGCGCTAATCCTTGACTCATTTCAAAATCTTCAGAAATACAGTGAGCGAATATTTTTGTTTCTGTTACGTCACCGATTTTATTGTGAATTTGTGTTTTATCTCGTTGACGAGAAAGATTGTCTGCAATTACATTCATTTTGCCTTGTAAATATTCTATGTCGAAATTGTACTCGTTTAATTCTATTTTCCAACGCATGAGTTTCTGGTTAGGGTTTTTCATATTGAATAGCCAACATAAACGTCTATGATCTGTTTTTATAAGAAATTTTCTACCAAATAGATAGTGTCTGAAATTTTTTACGGATTCTATTATTGCTAGTAATTCCTTTTCAACGGTGCTATAATTTTGTTCGGCATTACCTAATGTTTTTGAAAAATAAGCTATTGGCATTTCTTTACCGTGTTCGTCTTTTTGAAGTAGAACTGATCCTATAGCGTAATCAGAGGCGTCCGTGGTCAGTATAAAATCTTTTTGAAAATTTGGAAATTGTAATATGGGAGATGAGGTAAGAATTTCTTTGCATTCGTTAAAACATTTTCTATAAGATTCGTTATAAATGTCTATATTTCGACCATTTTTTAAACATAAGGTAAGAGGTTTAGTGAGTTTAGCGAAATTTGGTATAAATTTGCGGTACCATCCTATTGTACCGAGAAATTGCTTAATTTCTTATTTTGTTTTGGGGATGTTCAAGTTTTTTATTTTTTCGGTTTTGGAAGGGTCTGTTTTAATTCCGTCTTGTGTAATAATATATCCTAAATATTTTGTTTGTGGTTGCAGAAATTCTGATTTGTCAATTTGGATTTTTAGGTTTGCTTTTCTTAATTTTTCGAAAACTAATTTGATATTGTTTAGAAGTTCTTCGAGAGTTTTGCCAAAAATAATTACGTCATCTAAGTAGACTAGACAAATTTTGTTTACTATTTCCCCTAGTGCGATGTTCATCATTCTTTGGAAAGTTGCGGGGGCATTTTTTAAACCAAAAGGCATACGTAAAAATTCATAGTGACCAGATGGAGTAGAAAATGCGGTCTTTTTGATGTCGTTTTTATCCATGGGAAATTGATGAAAACCTGAATGTAAGTCTAGGGTTGTGAAATATTTTGAATGACCGATATGATCTAATAGAGTGTCAATATTGGGGATTGGGAATTTGTCATCTTTTGTTTGAGTGTTTACTTTCCTAAAATCGATTACTAGTTTCGTTTTACGTTTGCCGGAAGCGTCTAACTTTTTTGGAACTATCCAAATGGGAGAATTCCATGGGGAATGAGAAGGCTGTATAACTTTTTCTCTTAACATTTTTTCAATATGTTCTTCAATGCCGTTTTCGTATACTTGCGGGAGTTTGTAATTTTTCGTGTAGATTGGTGTTTCGTTATTAAGAATTATTTTATGTTCGCATAAATTGGTACAAGACAATGGTTCGTTTGGTTTTGGAAAAAGGTCTTCAAAATTGTTTATAAGTATTTTTAATTTTGATTTTTCAATTTGGTTCAAATGTTCTGATCTAATTTGAATATTATTATTTTGTTTGCCAGTTTTGAAGTCATTTTGTAATTTCTTTTCTTTTCCTTGTATATTTACCGAATTTATTATGAAATCAATTTGAATATTTAATTTTTTAAATGCTTCAATACCTAATAATAAATTATATTCTTTATGAAATTTGTAAACGTAACATTTTAGTGGAATTTTATTAATTTTGAGTATCACAAAATGTGAAATAGTAGATTTTCCATTTACGGTTGAAACGTACATTTTTCTTCATAAGTTTTCATTTTTTTGAAATTGACTAAATCTGGATGTATTAAGTTAATACTTGAACCCGTGTCTAGTAAAATTATATAATCTTGTATTTGTAACGACGGTAAATTGTATGTTAGGCTAGACATTACTTGTTTTGTTCGTCTATCTCTGTCTCTAATTCTAAAAAAGAGTAATTTTCAGTGTCATCGTCTTGTGCTACGTATTCGTATTCGTCAGCAGTTTGTTCACTTTGGTCATCTGTTCTTTCGTTGAGATTATAGTTCTGTTTAATTGTTTGGGTAGACATAGGCGTAGTAAGCCTTGTTTGTTGTGTCATTGGTTTGAGCTGAAATGTTCGTTTTGTTTCGTAAAAATTTTTTAGGTTTTGATGAGGGGCAAAGGCTTTTTGTTGTGTTTGATTATTAAATTGAATTGGTTTGGATGGGAATTGCTGGCCTGGGAATTTTTTGGGTGGTATATTGAAACTAAAATTTTGCTTATCTTTTAACATTGGTGATTGGTGTGGATTTTGATGTGAATAATTAAATTCATTTCTTATTAAACATTCACACTCTTCTAATGTGCTAGGTTGCTTAACAATAAATGATCCTCTCACTGATAAGGGTAGGAGGGTTATAAAATGTGAAACTACTAACTTTTGGTTTTCTGCTATTATTGCAGTTTTTTGTAATTGATTATATTCTTTTAACAATATTTTTGATTTATGTTGTGAAAATTTTTGAGAAATAACTTCTAGAGTTTTGTCTGTACTGGTTTTATTTTTCATTTGTAAAATTTCCAGTAATATTGTTTCGGCTGTGCTTTTATCAGAGAAATTTGTAGTAAGGTAAAGTTTTAAATCTTTCCAATCTTCGAATTTGTTCTCGGAAAGTAATTCGGCAGCTCTGTGTGTTAATTTAGTTTTTATAAGTCCAAAAAGATATGTTTTCTGAATGGGACTTAGTACAACGGTTCTCAGTCAAGACTCTACGTCGTCTACGGCACTGATGAAATTGTTCAATATTTTAATATATCTCCATTATATGGAGGAATAATTTCGGTAAGGTTTTTCAGTTCTGAAAGTGTGGTTGTAGCCATGTTTGAACTATTTGCCACGTTTAATCTACTCGGTTTTAAAATTAAGGTTTTAACAGTATTGTTCAAAGGTGTAGTGTTTTCTACTTCAGTATCAGAATTTTCAGATTTTGAAGTATTATTACTATCGGACATAAGTTTATTGTGTGTGTTTGGGACTGTGCCGGTCCCTCGATATCTTTATTACTAGTCGTTTGCTAGAGGTATCCCTTTGTGTAACACAAAATTAAATACAATACTACAATATTAACTTACAAAGTTATTGTAAATAGTACGAGGATTGTTTGATGCTTTACGGACATCACCGGGTTGCTGATTCTTCCTGTGTCTGAAGACGTGATCGATGAGTTGTCGAACAGCAAGTCTTCCTTTCTCTTGATGAGATCGTTCTGCGAAGATCAGTTTCGCTGGGGGTCCAGGATTGACGTTTCTTCTGACGATGTATTTGACTGGGCAGCACCCCTAGTCTAATTTGCACGTGGTATTGAGATTACGAAGGAAAGATATTTCTTCGTGAGATCTGCGTTTCTTAAGTTTCCACAGATCGTTGTAGACGATTTTATTGAAATTTAATTTTTCTTGGTTTGCGAATGATTGATTGGTTTATCAGAGTAAAAAATTAAAATTCACCACACAATTACTTTTTGTGTTTCTCTGATCCTACCGTGACTGCGCCAATTAAATAATTTCGTTTAAATTATTTTAAAAAAATTAATTTTATTATCAACAAGACTACATGTGTTGAGATAAGAGAATACAGAAAGAATGAACAAGTTATCTTAGTTACAGGGGCTTTTATTACAAAGCATGTTATAATGGAAAAGTACTGCAAGAAGTGCTGACATAGTAATAATTATTGTAGAATAGGAATACAACAATACATAATATGTATATATGTATATATGTATATACGTATATACGTATATACGTATATATGTATATACGTATATACTATACGTATATATGTATATACGTATATACGTATATATGTATATACGTATATACGTATATACGTATATATGTATATATGTATATATGTATATATGTATATATGTATATATGTATATATGTATATATGTATATATGTATATATGTATATATGTATATATGTATATATGTATATATGTATATATGTATATATGTATATATGTATATATGTATATATGTATATATGTATATATGTATATATGTATATATGTATATATGTATATATGTATATATGTATATATGTATATATGTATATATGTATATATGTATATATGTATATATGTATATATATATATATATATATATATATATATATATATATATATATATATATATATATATATATGTATATATGTATATATGTATATATGTATATATGTATATATGTATATATGTATATATGTATATATGTATATATGTATATATGTATATATGTATATATGTATATATGTATATATGTATATATGTATATATGTATATATGTATATATGTATATATGTATATATGTATATATGTATATATGTATATATGTATATATGTATATATGTATATATGTATATATGTATATATGTATATATGTATATATGTATATATGTATATATGTATATATGTATATATGTATATATGTATATATGTATATATGTATATATGTATATATGTATATATGTATATATGTATATATGTATATATGTATATATGTATATATGTATATATTAGAGATGTGCCGACTAGTCGGCGACTAGTCGGTAAAGCCGACTATCCGGCCACTATCGTAGTCGGCGACTATTCGGCGACTAATCGGCAAGGAGCGCCGACTATCCGGCTTCTTCTTACCTTGATTGTTTATTAATACTTTTATTTTATAATCAGTCTTACACATTTTGAAATGTAAAGCAAAGCAACCTTTCCTTTGGTAATCAATCAGTTTCTAAAATTACTTGCTTGTAAAGAAAACAAATCTTTGACATTTATCAAACAAAATTAGTATCTTAATTAACAAACAAAACAACATAATATTAATATATATACGTATATATGTATATACGTATATACGTATATACGTATATATGTATATATGTATATATGTATATATGTATATATGTATATATGTATATATGTATATATGTATATATGTATATATGTATATATGTATATATGTATATATGTATATATGTATATATGTATATATGTATATATGTATATATGTATATATGTATATATGTATATATGTATATATGTATATATGTATATATGTATATATGTATATATGTATATATGTATATATGTATATATGTATATATGTATATATGTATATATGTATATATGTATATATGTATATATGTATATATATATATATATATATATATATATATATATATATATATATATATATATATATATGTATATATGTATATATGTATATATGTATATATGTATATATGTATATATGTATATATGTATATATGTATATATGTATATATGTATATATGTATATATGTATATATGTATATATGTATATATGTATATATGTATATATGTATATATGTATATATGTATATATGTATATATGTATATATGTATATATGTATATATGTATATATTAGAGATGTGCCGACTAGTCGGCGACTAGTCGGTAAAGCCGACTATCCGGCCACTATCGTAGTCGGCGACTATTCGGCGACTAATCGGCAAGGAGCGCCGACTATCCGGCTTCTTCTTACCTTGATTGTTTATTAATACTTTTATTTTATAATCAGTCTTACACATTTTGAAATGTAAAGCAAAGCAACCTTTCCTTTGGTAATCAATCAGTTTCTAAAATTACTTGCTTGTAAAGAAAACAAATCTTTGACATTTATCAAACAAAATTAGTATCTTAATTAACAAACAAAACAACATAATATTAATATCTTCTTATCTTCAATTAACATTTACCTATAATTATTTCTTCTTATTTAAATAAAAGAGTAGGAATTTTTTTATTAACAATCTAAGTAATATTAAAGCCAGATTGCATGTACAGGGTGTAAATCGAAAAGTGAAACTGGAGTTTAACATGGGAAATCAATTTTTCTTTGCGCAAACGTTACCTAATTATTTTATGCAAAATTACTTCAAATAAAAGTTATAGAGATTTAAATGCAGCATCTTAATCATGTGAAACGATTATTTTATCTCTTTATATAAACGTAAAAATTAATTACGAAGTCACAGTTTTCATGAGTTTTTTGTCTAAGCAGCCATGGATTTATGACAAAAAACAACGTATTTGTTGTTTTTTTTGTCATACATCCATGGCTGCTTAGACAAAATGTTCATAAAAACTGTAATTTTGTAATTGATTTTTACGTTTATATGAAGAGATAAAATAATCGTTTCACATTTATAAATTTCAAAGAAAAAAAGCTGTATAAGTCTTCTGGATGACGATTGTTAATTTTTTCATACAATTTTTGTTTTCCGACGATAACACTATGTTTGAACATATATATTTATTTTTATTTATTATTTTTTAACGCCTTAGTCTTTTGCCCTGATGAAGCTGTAAGTGGCAGCGAAACGTTTGCCTCAGACTAAACAATAAACAAATTTAGACTGCATTCCTGCTATTTTTCCTCCCATCAACATCATCAGTCGTTTATTCCTTTTTACTTAAACTCCTATGTTTCACTTTTCGATTTACACCCTGTACATGATGTACAGTAAAAAAATATATCAAAAAATTCTAAACATTAACTGCTTCATAAAAACAAAAAAAGACAAAACCTAATCAAACCAAAGCGTCACGGAAATCCCCGAAACCCTGATCGGCATGGCCGACTAGTCGGCCGATTAGTCGGCCTCTTTACAACCGACTAATCGGCTAGTCGGCTAGTCGGCCAAAGTCATAATCGGCACATCTCTAGTATATATGTATATATGTATATATGTATATATGTATATATGTATATATGTATATATGTATATATGTATATATGTATATATGTATATATGTATATATGTATATATGTATATATGTATATATGTATATATGTATATATGTATATATGTATATATGTATATATGTATATATGTATATATGTATATATGTATATATGTATATATGTATATATGTATATATGTATATATGTATATATGTATATATGTATATATGTATATATGTATATATGTATATATGTATATATGTATATATGTATATATGTATATATGTATATATGTATATATGTATATATGTATATATGTATATATGTATATATGTATATATGTATATATGTATATATGTATATATGTATATATGTATATATGTATATATGTATATATGTATATATGTATATATGTATATATGTATATATGTATATATGTATATATGTATATATGTATATATGTATATATGTATATATGTATATATGTATATATGTATATATGTATATATGTATATATGTATATATGTATATATGTATATATGTATATATGTATATATGTATATATGTATATATGTATATATGTATATATGTATATATGTATATATGTATATATGTATATATGTATATATGTATATATGTATATATGTATATATGTATATATGTATATATGTATATATGTATATATGTATATATGTATATATGTATATATGTATATATGTATATATGTATATATGTATATATGTATATATGTATATATGTATATATGTATATATGTATATATGTATATATGTATATATGTATATATGTATATATGTATATATGTATATATGTATATATGTATATATGTATATATGTATATATGTATATATGTATATATGTATATATGTATATATGTATATATGTATATATGTATATATGTATATATGTATATATGTATATATGTATATATGTATATATGTATATATGTATATATGTATATATGTATATATGTATATATGTATATATGTATATATGTATATATGTATATATGTATATATGTATGTATGTATGTATGTATGTATGTATGTATGTATGTTAAATTTATAATTTACTACTGTATGTAGTCGACGTCCCTCGTATGATGGTTTATTCCGCAGAATATTCCTACGCGGTATCAGCGGAATTATGGGAAAGCTATGTGCTAACACCTCTCCCCTAAAATTGGGCTTCTTCGGGTAGTCGAATGGACTGGCAAGGTGAAGGCCTTAGTTCGATGCCCTGATTTGGAGCTTTGTTTATTTGGTGTAGAATGTTCAAGTTTTTTAAGAATGTAAACTGTAACTGAACTGAATACAATTATTAAAAGTAGGGCATACAAAATTATTACAGGGTAGTTGATTGATGTGAAGGTGTCGTTGATTTTGGGTTCGATGTCTTCGTATTTATTGATTGGTATTTGTAGTTCTTGAATTGTGTTCAAATCGATGGTTAATTTCGGTGCTTGATTTTCATTTAAATTGGTTTTGTAGTTGTCTAGTATAATTGGTTTGCCGAAAGATTTTTGATTAAAAATTGAAATATCATTTTTGAATTTTAGTTTACAATTATCTTTCTTTATTAAAAATATTCCTTCTAGGTTTTTAATTTTGTCGCTTTCGTTGTAAGATATTGGGATGGTCTCTGGTTTGGGAAATGCGGCCAAGAATTGGTTTATCACTTCCAAAATTTCGACGAAGTTCTTCTTGATTTTAGTTTTGATGTATTGGCAGCTTTCTACGTTGTTCTTCAAGATGATGTTCATTTCACAGGAATTTTATTCGACTCTGTTGATTTTATTGGTACATTGGTACTTATCTCCTTTGGTACATAAGCCACTTAGAGAAATTATTTTGCCATCAATTGATTTTAAAAAGTAGTTTATGTTTGGTATAACAGTTACAAAATCGTCTTGATGCTTAGTAGGAATAGGTATGAGATGGAGTAATTCTGTTTCGTAATTAAAAGGAATTTCAATAAAATAAATTATTCTTGTGGGTTCTAATTTGCAATTTACTGTTATAAATTTTTCAAATTTTGATACATTTTCAGGAATAGATTCAAAGGGTAATTCGTTATTATAATGTTTGTGAATTTTGATTAATTCTGCCAAAAGATCATGTTTTTGAATAATACTTGGGTGTAAAACGTGTAGGTTTCAAAACGTTAAGGAATTTTCAATGTCTTGTAGGGTGTTTAATATCATTGTGAAAAGTGTGTTAAACTGGTTGTAAATATCGTGAATAAAATTTTTATTTTGCTTTAAGGTTTCACCGACTACAATGTGTAGCAACAGTTCAATTTTATCTTTCAAAATATTTTCACTTTGTTTAATAGTTACTAAGGTGTTGTTGGACTGTTCTGTGAGTTTAATATTGACTAAATATTGATGTTTTAGTTGTTTATTTAAATTTTTTTGGTTACTTTCTAAATGTTTTAAAATTTCGTTATAACGTTTCTCGTCTTCGGAATCGAGGTTTCCGCTAATTGCTTTTATATTGGTTCCTAGACCATTTATTGCATCTCGTTTTTATCTTTTTACTAAATTGTCTGAATATTGTGTTAAATGATTGATTTTGTTGTCGATTGAATTTTGAATGTAATTAATTATTTTATTGTTATTTATAAATTCGTATGAAATTTATTTTGTGATACTTTGTTTTAAATTAAAATATTGAATATTTAAATTGTTATAGTGTTCGAATAATGTTGTTAGGTCGTAGTAGTGAAGAAATGTGCGTGTGTGATTTTCTGCAAGTTTGCTTGCCCTAGATTAATTGTCAGCAGTCCGGGGTTATGCGTTATGTCCAACAGGTTTAGTCCGTGGGTGAACGTGAACAGGACGGACCTGGAATATTTGAATTTTTTGTTACTTTCCTGGGTGTTTTGTTATTGGACAAATGAATTTTAGGTTGCTTTTTGTCTTTGCCATCAGTTTCAATTTCAGCTGTTTCTTCGTTAACATACTTGATTTTTTCTTTCTTATATTTAGCTTGTCTTATTTTGTTAACTTTCTGTTTATTATGTACTTAAACTGTTTTTGGTATTTCACATAAATCATCGCGAGATTCGTTTAATTTTGAAATAGTTTTTTCTTTGCCTGATAGTAATCGTTCAATAATGATTGTGTAAATTTGTTTAGTTTTTACTTCCCGTCATATCGTAGGTAAGGGAGGTAATGTAATCATGCCAAAAATTCGATGGTAAGTTTTTAGTAAATAAGCACGAATTAGGATCCCCACAACACGTTTTTACTATTTTTACGATGATGTCTGTGTGTGTGTGTGTGTGTGTGTGTGTGTGTGTGTGTGTGTGTGTGTGTATGTGTATGTGTGTGTGTGTGGCGATTTTTTCGTCCACGATAATTCTTATAACAAACTTTCTATTTTCTGTATTTATGCTTTCTGCATTCATATAAAGAGTTGATTAGATTTTGGGTAAAATTGGACAACCGGAAGTGACTGTGTATTTGAAGCTCATAACAGTTTTTAATGTAGAACTATATTAAAATATAATCCAAAACTTTTCAATTTTAGTATTTAAAATTTCTATATCAAGGGGAACAACATATTAGATTTTGGGTAAAATTAATAAACCAAAAGTGACACTTTATTTGAAGCTCTGAACAGATTTTTGTGAAAAATATATTATGATATACTCCAAAACTTGTCAAATTTTGTATTTAAAACTTTTATATGAAGAAGAACAACATTAAATTTTGGTTAAAATTGATAATCTGGAAATGATACTTTACTTGAAGTTCTCAACAGATTTTCGTGAAAAATATATTATGATATATTCCTAAACTTCACAAATTTGGTATTTAAGATTTTTATGTTAATGAGAACGAGATACTAGATGGAAGACAGGAAGCTAAAAACAGATTTTTTTGAAAAAATATATTAAATCATGATTCAAAACTTCTTAAATTTGGTATTAGAAATTAGATTTTGATTATACCTATATGATAAACCGGAGGTGGTACTTAATTTTATAGATTTTCGAGAAAAAACATTATAAAGTATAATCCAAAATTTGGTATTATAGACTTCTCTATTTATTGGAACAACAAATTAGATTTTTAGAAGTGATACTTTACTTAAAGCTCATTGCTATTACAAACATGAAATTGACGGAAGATCATGTATTGGCCACATCAGATTTTTTCTTTGTGCCTTTGTACGTAATCCTGGGTAATTTGATTTTCTATTTTTTATGTCTAAAAGGAATTTGTGTCTAAATGTCCATTAATTATTTCTAAAGGTTTCAGTTTAGCTGAGGAATGCGTGGTGTTATTATATGTGAGGTTTGCATAGCATACCTTTACAGCAATGAATTCACGTTTGAAATTATTTTGAAGGTTATATAATCGAATATGTTCGATTAGGATGGAATGAAACCTCTCTATTAGGCCATTTGAATCTGGGTGCTGAGAGCTTGTGAAATGAATTTCTACCTTGTGTAAAGCTAGTAGTTCCTTTACTACATTATTTTTGATTTCTAGACCATTGTCGGCGGCGATTTGTCTAGGTGTGCCATGATGTGAGAAATAGTGTATTAATTTATTGCTAATTTCGACAGCGTTATTAGAAATTAGTTTATATGCCTGAGCATATTCCGAAAAGGCGTCTATTATGGTTAAAAATTTCTAATTTCCTAAACTGAGTATGTCAACATGAAGAGTGTCGAATGGTTTCGAAAGTGTGGGTGTTATATTAAATTTTGATTTCAAGGGGTTACGCTCATATTTGCTAGCTAGACATATTTGACACTGATTAATATAATCGATAATAGTTTTAATTTGGTTTCACCAATAGTAAATTTTCTTAATTTGATTATGAACTTCGTGAATTCCGCGGTGGTTAGTCTTTCTTTCGTGATAATTCTTTATTTTTTCTAAGATATCGCCTTCTCTCTCGACGTCTATCAGTTTCGTATTACATTTTACAAAATTTATCTCTAAATGTTTAAAAATTGTTTGTAAAATATTACTAAAGTTTTCGAATATAGAATGTTCGAAATATAGATATTATTTAATAAATTAATTTAATAAATTTCGTGATGTCTTCTTCTAAATTATTTTTCGTAATTTGTAAATGGTTTCTCATTTTGTCAGAGTATAATTTCAAAATTTTTGGTTGGGATGGAGAGTGTGGGACTTCTGAAATAATGATTTTAGTTTCTCCAATATTGACAGGAGAATCGAATATGGGAATGCCTACTATCGGGTTCTCGGAATTGGAGTGTACTGTATCATAAGAGTCTGAGTCGGGTGAGTCATCTGGTTCTGCTATTATTGAACTTGTGTTTTGATTATTTTCTAGCTGCTGATTAAATTTTTCATATAGTAGAAAAATGGTTGACACTAGGATCGACAGTGTTTACATTTAATTCTATTCGTGAGAGGGCGTCAGCATTTTTGTTTAAGGATCCTTTTTCATACTCTTCTAATTTTAATCTCCAGCGAATTGATTTCGAATTTGGTTCTTTAAGTGAAACAAGCCATACCAAAAGTTTATGATCTGTGATAATTCTAAATTTTCTGCCAGTAATATAAGTTCTAAAATATTGGGTAGCCCATACGATCGCCAATAACTCTTTTTCAGTTGTCGAATAATTTGGTCGGAATTGTTGAGAGTACGGCTAGCATATACTACAGGGAGATCTGAGCCAATAGGGCCTTGGGAAAGTACAGCGCGGAGCGCAAAATTGCTGGCATCAGCTGTCAAGTTGAATGTCTTTGTAAAATCAGGATATAATAGAATGGGTTCATTGGTCAGGAGGTCTTTACACTAGTTGAAACAACTTGTGTAATCTGAAACCTTTACATTTATTTTTACACCTTTCTTTAATCTTTTAGTGAGTGGTTTTATAATATTTGCAAAATCTTTTATAAATTTACGATAATATCCTTTAATTTTCGTTGTGATTTTAGGTATTGGGTCATTTTTAATAGCTACAATTTTGTCAGAGTTCGGTTTAACTCCGTCTGGTGTTACAACGTGTCCTAAATATGCAACTTCTTTTCTACAAAATTCCGACTTGTCTAACTGTATTTTCAAGTTGGCCTTTTTAAGTCTTTCGAATACGGCTCTTACGCTATCAATATGCTCTTGCAAGCTAGTACTAAATATTATGACGTCTAGGTAAACGAGACATATTTTATTTACTAAGCCGCGAAGGGCATTGTCTATTACGCGTTGGAAAGCAGCGGGCGCGTTCTTTAACCCAAACGGCATTCTAATAAATTCAAAATGTCCGTAATAGAGAATGCTGTTTTCTCTATATCATCGGGATGCATCTTGATCTGATGGAATCCGGATGCATGACCAAGAGTCGTGAAATATTGGCATCTGCCTAATTTGTCTATAAGGGTATTAATAATGGTGATTGGGTATTTGTCACTAACAGTTTTGTAATTTACTTATCTATAGTCAATGACAATGCGCCACTTCCGTTTTTCGGAGGCGTCTAAATTATCGGATGCAACCCATACTGCGGATGACCATGGGGGGGGGGGTGCGAATGCCTAATAATGTTTTGATTTAGCTTTCTTTATGGTGAATTTCTGGGTAACGATAGGTTTTTGTATAGACATGGATTTCGTCTGATGTTCTTACGAAATGTTTAATTTTGTTGGTGAAACTAAAGGGTTTATCAGCGGTATGAAATAAATCAGAATATTGTTTTAACAATTTTGTAATATTACGTTTTTCTTCGTAATTCATGTCATCGGTTCTAATTTTTTAAATGTCTAAATTATTTTCTGAATTTGGAATATTGAAATTTAAATTATTAAGTTCAAAATTTTCTAAAGGTTCGTGGTAATTTGGAGTCCTGATGTAAAGATTTGTTCGCTAGTGTCCGTGTTGATAACGGGATATAATGTTTCATGATTCTTAACTTTCGCTATGCCTTCTGGTATTATATCATATATTTTTAATTACGGAATAATAACTTCTCCGTTTTCGATGTTATGGATATAGAGTTTGGTAATTTTTTTCGTTTCAGGAGGAATGTTAATATAATAAGTAATTGGCATAATCTTGTGGTAATGAATGTTAATATTGTGTGTAGGCACTATTATTTCATCTTTTGTGAGATCTATTATTACGTCTACTAATTTTAATTGTAAAGACCAAGTAAGATGTCAAAATTATTATGGAAGTCAAACAGTTTGTTTAAATAATTTAGAGCATGGTAAATGAACGCTAAAATTTTCTGTAGGTGTACCGTGTGCATTAGTAATTTTCAAATGATCATTTACAATTTTATCGCCAAAATATTTATGTGCTATATCGGATTTTATGAATGAACGAGTGCTACCTGTATCTATTAACGCTTTTAAATTATATTTAGGGAATATAATGAATGGTAGTTCGCTCTGTGCAGTGATGGTATTTAAATTTAATAATTCTATTGGGTGTCCGAGGCTTCTATTGCTAAAAAAGAATTTGGATCGTACGTTTGTTCGTACTCTGCATTATTATCATAATTTTGTTCGTTTTCAATATCATTTGGTTATTCTACATTGTATTTTTATGTCGTGTACTTTAGTTTCGTGTAATTCTTCGAACGTAAAATTAAGGCTACGCGCTTGTTGCAGCGGACGGTATTGTTGTGTATTTAGAATGGGCGGGATCTAGGCATTGCGGATTGCTTTGTCGGATTTGGGAATCTTTGATTGTTATGAAGTCTAAACACTTTTTTTTGTTAAAGGAATTGTGTTGTGGTGGATTATTAGGGAATTGTCTATAATTTGATTGTTGTGCTGAATTGTTGGGGATTGGTCTATTTATATGTTAAGTGTGGTGCATTCCTTTGGGGTAAATATTTTTGAAGTGGTGGTAATGGTTTAGGTTTCGAGAGTTGTATTTGTTTTTGTTGTATGTGATGTCCACGTATTGTTGATTCGATGTTAAAATCATTCGTTAGCATACTCAGTGCAGCATTTAAGTCTTTGGGACTCTTGGTGTGCATTAGCGTACCAATTGGTTTTTTTAGCCGTTTGAGGAAAACTCTTAATACGTACTTGCGGAATTATTCGCAGGCTTTATCAGCTTTATTATTGTTTACATATAAAATTTGTAGATGTAACATATCTTTTATTTTATTATCATACTCGAATGGAGTGTCGCCGTTTTGCCGCATCTCTGTCAATTCCATTCCCAATATATAACAGTCTCTTTTGTCGCCAAAAGGGTTCAACACAGCCTGTTTAACATCATCCCAGGAAGTTATAGTAGAGAGTTGCGAGATTGTTAGCAGCTTCGACTTTAATTTTACCGAGTATTATTGATATTAGATACTCATTTGAAAGTCTGTAGTATATACAGTATTATAATTTTTTTTAACCAGTTTCTCACAAATTTCAAGGAGACACGGTAGGTGCCTATTGTCCCCCTGGAATTCTAGAATCATGTCTTGATATTCCTTCTTAATTGCGGGTGATGTAACAGCCATTGTTAAATTATTGATAGTGTTTATTAAATTTTGTTCGAGATCTGTTGGATTAATGGGGTTTTATGTATGATATTAATGAGTCACCAGAGTCCGGGGTTTTGTATATGATAATAATAAGTCACCAGAGTCCGATTCTGAATGTGTATTACTTAACTCTGTATCGCTTTTAAAATCTCTAATTGCCATAGGTACTTACAGGAGTAAGAAGATGATGTCCATTGGCCTGTGGTGATCGATATTCGCTCGGTCACTTGGTCTGCGCGGCTGCTGGGGCTCAATTCTCGAGCATTCGTAATCGCCAAGGTCGTGCGCTTTCGTACGAATAGTAAACAAAATCTGTATAACTGTATTCTCGACTCTTCGTTTCGTTGCGAATTCGTGGAATACTGTTCGTATTGCAGCGAGAGGGTAAAACCAATCGCTTTCGTCTTTGTCATTCGCTATTCGCTTTCATATACTTGTGTCTTTTTGGCGTTGTTTCTAATCAGTGTAAAATGGACAAATTAATTGATTTAATACTAATTTATTGTTAGGAATTGAAGAATTAAATGAAGAAAAATCAAAATCTAATTCGTCGATTTTGGTTTCGGTTTTTATGCAAAAAAAACAATAGAATATAAACTTATAATTATCAAATAAATTATATACCTTCTCCAATGAATTATAAACTTTACACAAATTTAGGTAAATAATTCATATTTGGTCTAAATAGCAAAAAGCAAAACATCTTCAAAGGTTTTTTCAAGAATAAAAAATGGTTTCGCTTTCGTTCTTGTATCTGTTTTGAATTTTGGTTAACGGTTTCGGTTATCATCTCTGCCTATGCCTACATTATTTACATGTTTATCCTGAAATGAAAAATTCTATGAAATTTTTTTTAGTAGTAATTTTATTTATAAATTCATTTAATAATTTTCTTAATGCAATATTGTTAATGTAAAAAAAGGAATGCTCAAATAAGTAACGTTAGTGCAGACTCCATTAAATATAATAAAATTTGTTTATAAACTTTAATATAGTATGGAATTTAATATTTCTGAGTCTTTGTATGTAAATGTTCATTAGATTTAGAATTTAGTAGGCAATTATTCTTTTTTATATATTCTATAAGTGTTTTTCTTTGGTTATCCGATAATTTGCAAATATTCTTAATTAATTACACGTTAATATAATAAAAGTAAACTTAAAACTCAAACTTCTTCCACTCGCAAAATGGCAAGCAGTGAAATGTCAAAATACATGTGAAGTTGTCGAGTTGTCTCATGCAACGTTGCCACATATTGTACTTCGTGTAATTCGTGTTCGTACGATACGCGAAGCAAAGAGTAGTCGAGAATACGTTTTAGAGTTACTCTTCGCATTGGTGCTTCGCTTCGCTTTCGCATTCTTGCGAATACGAACGATGTCGAGAATTGAACCCCTGGGGCTCGATTCTTGACATCGTTCGCTTTCGCGCGAATGCGAAGGCGAAACGAGAAGTACAACGCGATGCGTAAGCACGAAGCTTATTCTCAACTACCCTCCGCTTCGCCACACGCGCATTCGCATTTTAGACGAACGCTAATATTTAGCAACGTCGCATTGGACATTGAACGTGTTGCTAGTTGCATAGCTGTTTTCAATGAATGGATGGTTAAGTGTTGTTTGAATCGTTCTTATTTTTTGAGTGATTAGCTTTTACTATTATAAATATGGAAGCAAATATTGCTAAAATATCTGAGAAACAAAGACCAATGCATATTGAATTAATTAAGAAAAACTTTAAATTAGGAAGTTGTAAATATACAGCATCTTTTACATCTAAAAAAAATGCGCAAGCTAAATGGGAGGAAATATCCAACGTTTTAAATTGTATTCTAGGAGCTAGAAAAAATTGGAAAAAATGTAAAAATATCTTTTTCTAAATGTTAAAAATCTCAAATACTTTTAATTTTTAATAGCGGAAAACAACTTACAACTGATTATGCAATATATTATTACAGTTTACCGATATGTATTTCAGACATGGCAACATATAAGAAACCGAACTAAATCGAAATATACCAATTAATTTTTGTAAAACTAGCATTATTGCACTATTTGTCAATATTTATTTTATGTATGTTTTGTACCTCCGCTTAATGGTATATTGATGTTTTAATAAGTTTGCTAAGTTCTTTTTTTAAATCGTACCGCTATAGAGTTTCTTCAATCGTACTGGTATTTGATCTACTAAAAAATATATACACAGAAATTATATACTATGTATTCTAAAAAATTGTTTATTATTCTTAATAATATATTATTTCATTATGTTTTCTTATATGGTAAATTTGTCAAGTTATTAACAAAACAAATTCAAATTCTAAAAGCAAATATCATTATTTAACTAGGAAGTACGATTTAAAAGATAGGTTTACTAAAAATATCTTTTACATTGTCTTATGAAGTCTAATAAACGTGTTATTTAAAAAAAGGCTGAACTTGTAAGGAGAAATCATCACAAAATATAACTATAGGCAGAAATATAAATTTTCGTGCCAATCTACGCTGAATATTAAAAAAACAAAACAATCTCTTAGGTATATAATAATTTTTTGAATGGTGTATCTGTTAGAACATCTACAGGATTTTCATATCCCTGTTATTCATCTCTTCAACATATTCTTTAAAATATTTTCATTATATTTAATTCTTCATTAACAATTTTTTTTAGCTCATTCATTAATAATATTACAATAATTTGCACGAATACAAAAAATGATTACACGTCACTTTTAAAAGACAAGGCGCAAATAAACTCGACAACCGGTGAGACGAATGCTTTTACCCACTCGCTTTGAACACGAAAGCGATTGCACGCATTCGTAACGATGCGAAGAGTCGAGAATACCGTTTTACTGATTTCGTTCGCTATGCGTACGAACGCGCACGACTCTGACGATTACGAAGGGTCGAGAATACGGCCCCTGGGCTATGTTGTCCCTGCGAAGATGGAGCTTGATGTTCTCTCAGGCACAAAAGTCTTTGTAGCTGATGCACGACGCGGTACCGGACAATCTTCTAAGTTCGAATTCTCAATAAATCGTTGAAACAAACGAAATCCATTTTGTAATAATAATAATAATTATAATTTTAATAATAATAATTATAATAATAATAATTATAATAATAATAATTATAATTACCCCCACTCCAACCCAATTTTCAAGCATTTGTGAAGCGAATACTCAAATTTAAACAGAGTCCCTGGCTACGGTCTTATATAAATTTAAACACAGAATTAAGGGAAAAATCAAATAACGAATTTCAGAAAAATCAATATAAATTAATGAATAATGCTATTTTCGGCAAGACAATGCAGAATATAAGGAAACATAAAGATGTAAAATTAGTTAGTTCGTGGGAGGGCAAACATGGAGCAAAAAATCTTATAGCTAAACCAAATTTTCACAGCTGTACTATTTTAGATAATTGTTGAAATGAGTAAAACATCACTTCTTTTTGATAAGCCAATTTATGTGGATTTTGTATTTTGGACATTTGCAAAACTTATGTTTATGAGTTTCACTATAATTATATAAAACAAAATTTTGGTTTAAATAAAAAAAATTATACTAACACCGAGACTTTGATTAACTTTTTTAAAAATACTAATATTTACGCGGTTATAAAAAAAGATATTCTAAAATTTGATACTTCAGACTATCCACCCGACAATGTTTATGGTTTACCTTTGGCTAATAAGAAAGTAGTTGGTTCAATGAAAGACAAAAATAACGGAAATATCATGACTGGATTAAGAGCAAAAATGTATGATTATAAAACCACAGTTCATAATAAGCCTAAGGTAAGTATAAAAGCTAAAGGAGTTACCCGTGCTACCATAAAAGGTATAAATTATGATGAATATTACGACTGCCTTTTTGGTAATGAATCTGTTGTAAAATCAAAAACTCTAATAGCAGCCTTCTATACAATACAATGTATACATTATAAAACAAAACAAATTAGCTTTAAGTTCATATGATGATAAACGAATAATTATTTTTTTATTTCACTATACCTTTCCACATGGTTATGATTTTAATATACAGAGTGTTCGAAAAATAGGGGACCAAATTTGGAAAATATATTGATCAAACCAAAACAAGAAAATAATCCTAATATACCCATGTCCGGAAACGAACCATTTCGGAATAAAACACTCTCTTGTTTGAATTTTGAATTTTATTTTTAGTAATGTTTTTTACTCTCAAAATTACAATAGTTCCGTTAATACTTGTAATTTGTTTAATCACGTTTCCTTAGCAACAGTCATAATTTGTTGTCACCGTAATTAAATTTTTTTGACATTGTTTAGAAGCTTTTCTATTAATAATGAACAGTTATAGAATGTTGCATGCAAGTTCAAGGAGGACATTTCGAACAACTATTATAATTTTGATTGTAAAAAACATTACTAAAAATAAAATTAAAAATTCAAACAAAAGAGTGTTTTATTCCGAAATGGTTCGTTTCCGGACATGGGTATATTAGGATTATTTTCTTGTTTTGGTTTGATCAATATATTTTCCAAATTTGGTCCCCTATTTTTCGAACACCCTGTATAAGTATGTATATACTGGTTTATAAATAAATATATAAAACTGTATTGTTCTTTATTTTTATGTCACGATACCTTTAATATATATATATATATATATATATATATATATATATATATATATATATATATATATATATATATATATATATATGTATGTATGTATGTACTTGTTTATAAATAAGTGTATAATACTCTATTTTTTCTTTTTATTTTTAAAAAATCCTATCCCAATCCTATCTCTTGGGAGGTGCATAAACTAGGTCAGATGTGTAAAAGTGCAATTAAGTGCTAATGGCAAGTACCGTATGTTTGATGCTAGTAAGTGGATGGTGAGTCATCGTGCCGGGTATGTGTAGAAAACATTTTAGAAAATTAGCAAGCGGTCAAGTTCAATGCCAAAAACTAATAATAAATAGCTTCATGTATGTCTATAAGGATATAATATTTACCCCCACTCCAACCCTATTTTCAAGCATTTGTGAAATTATACAACTTTTTAATGAGCATCATCTGTGAAAATCATAAGAGTCGTGAATTTTCAATCACATATGCGGGTTAACGCATTTAACCAATTAACACGCGGGAATATGGTACTGAGGTTGAAGCAAATTCAGACATGTCCATTGAGAGTGTAACACCTGAAAGATGAGTCACCGGGGTGACATGTGTAAAAATGTGGGATTTACCTAGGTGTGTGTGTGTGTGTGTGTGTGTGTGTGTGTGTGTGTGTGTGTATTATTAGTTTTTGGCATTGAACTTGACCGCTTGCTAATTTTC
The DNA here is from genome assembly GCA_963082715.1 of Harpalus rubripes. Classification (NCBI taxonomy): domain Eukaryota; kingdom Metazoa; phylum Arthropoda; class Insecta; order Coleoptera; family Carabidae; genus Harpalus; species Harpalus rubripes. The sequence goes on from OY720455.1 coordinate 25,228,914, forward strand.
TAAAATGTTTTCTACACATACCCGGCACGATGACTCACCATCCACTTACCAGCATCAAACATACGGTACTTGCCATTAGCACTTAATTGCACTTTTACACATCTGACCTAGTTTATGCACCTCCCAAGAGATAGGATTGGGATAGGTTTTTTTAAAAAATTAAAAGAAAAAATAGAGTTTTATACACTTATTTATAAACAAGTACATATATATATATATATATATATATATATATATATATATATATATATATATATATATATATATATATATATATATATATATATATATATATATGTCTGGGAAAAGCAGGAAATAAATAATAGTAAAATTAAAGAAATTATTACTGCTTTTCAAAGTAAGTTATATAACGAGGATTTAGAAAACTTGCGCAACTCCACGTTTAGTAATCTTTATAAACATTTTAGTATTGAACCCAAGTACGCAAATTACTTATCATTACATGTTCCATTTCTTAGACAAAGAATCATCACTCAGGTTAGAGTCTCGGGTAACAGGGGGCTTAGAATAATTTATAAAAGCATTAAATATGAGCTCGACTCTCGAAATACTTGCACTATTTGCAATACACAGGAACTTGAAAATTTATACCATTTTTTTGTAACGTGTCCGATATATATTGAAATACGTAATTTTTATATTAAGAATTATATATCTGAAATCACAAACGAAGCTGAAATATATAAACTCTTTGAAATGTTACATAAATCTAAATTAAACAGTATTTTTTATTACATTATTAATGCGTTTAAATTAAGAAGTTTCTGTAATAATGAATAGATTTACTTATTTTCTAGAATAATTGTTCTGATAGGCTTTATGTATGTGTGTACATATGTGTATAATATATTATATTATGTTATAAATTATTATTTAATTTTATTCAAATACTTTTATTACGTTACGTCTTGTATTTGCTTAAAATATTGAATGGTTAACATAACTTTTTTGGATTGTTTTGTTATATGTATATCACACTTTTAGGGAAAATATACATATATGTTTAGTTAGATATATTTGTGGGTTTTTTTTTTGGACTTATTTGTTATATATCTAGGTAAATTTATCTGTTTTAGAAATATAATTTCTTGCACTTGATTGCATACATCGATAATGAAATTTGCTATATATTATTGTTTAATGTTACTCAAAATCTCTTAGCATGTTATCTATGGTAATTTATGAACTTCATTGGTCAACATAATTTTGTTTTACTTGTATATATATATATATATATATATATATATATATATATATATATATATATATATATATATATATATATGTTATGCTTATATATCAACCATCTTTTGTATAAAAATGTACTTAATTTTTCTAACAAAATAAATATTATTATTATTATTATTATTATTATTATTATTATATATATATATATATATATATATATATATATATATATATATATATATATATATATATTTATATATATATATATATATATATATATATATAGGGTGTATTTGCGAAGACGAACCCTCCCTTAACTTTTTTATTGTAAGGAATAGAAAAATTTTCTTATAAAAGTTTTATTATAGTAAATATATTATTTGACAACAGGTACAGAAATTTTTTATAAAGTCAGGTTTACATGATATGACTAAGAAGTTTTATCTTTCAAATGGGAACCTAAAATTGTTTTACTAAAATAAAAACCATCATTTTTTTCTCTTTTCAACGATGTATTAGTTTTTATTAATGTATTTGAAAAAATTCGAGAAAAATAAGAAAATTGAGAAATATCAAATTATTTTTATTCAAATGTTCTAGGTGGCTATGCGAAAATAAACAAAATGTAACCAGGTCAAATAACTTCACAACGTAAATTAACAAATGTAATAAGGTAAAACAACTTAAAATAAATGCTCGAAATTTCGACTCTGTTCTCTTATGCAGAAATTCAAACGTTGAATGTGGTGTGTACGAACATTTTCCAGTAGGTTTTGTGGAATACTTTGGAAAGCATTCCGAATACGCTGTTTCATATCTTCTTCATCTGTAGGTTCTTCCTGGTAAACAATATCTTTGACATACCCCCAGAGAAAGAAATCCATTGGGGTCAGATCAGGAGACCTTGCTGGCCATGAAATATGTCCACCTCGTCCTATCCATCGTTCCCTCCACTCATTATTTAAATAGGTCTGAACAATACGAGAATAATGTGGTAGCGCTCCGTCATGTTGATATAACATGGTTTGGCGGATATTTAACGGTACATCTTCTAATAATTCAGGAAGGGTCATTCTTAGAAAATTTAAATAAATATTTCCGCTTAATTGACCTTCAAAAAAATGCGGACCAACAACAAAATCTCCAATTATACCACCCCAAACATTCAAAGACCATACCCTCTGAATGTCGATGTTTCGCATCCAATGAGGGTTCTCCATTGCATAATGATGCATATTATGTCTATTAACACATCCATTGCTTTTAAATGTAGCTTCATCCGTGAAAAGAGTGTTTGTTAATAGAAATGGATTTCTTCTTAAACTACCCAACGCCCAATTACAAAAACGAAGTCTGTTATCAAAATCATCCCCGTGTAATTCTTGGGTAAGATTTATGTGGTAAGGATGAAATTTAGTTTTTCGCAAAATCTTGGATACAGCACTGTGACTGATCTTTAATAAATTACTTAACTTCCTGATACTTATATGGGGATTATAATAAACAGAAGCCAATACCATTATTTCTGTTTCTTCATTTACTACGAAATCAGCATTTTTCCGTTTTGGTTTTTCAACAGACCCTGTCTCTCGAAACCGGACAAGGGTTCTTCTGAGTGTTTGTAAACTTGGTTGTCGACGCCTAGGAAAACGCTCGAGGTACATTGTTCTTGCTCTTCTTAGAATCCCATTTGATTCACCGATTATTAAAATCATATCAATCAATTCATCCTTTGTAAACATTTCAAGAATTACTTTACGAAACACGTGAAACAGGTAACAAACAAATGTATACTTTTTTGACATTAATATAATTGTTTTACATTGTTACATTTTGTTTATTTTCACATAGCCACCTATAATATTAGTATAAAAATTATTTCTAATATTTCTCAATTTTTTTATTTTTCTCGAATTTTTCAAATACATTAATAAAAACTAATATATCGTTGAAAAGAGAAAAAAATTACGGTTTTTATTTTAGTAAAACAATTTTAGATTCCCATTTTAAAAATAAAAGTTGATAGTCGTATCTTGTAAACCTGACTTTATAAAAAAATTCTGTACCTGTCATCAAATAGTATATTTACTATAATAAAACTTCTATATGAATAAAAATTTTCTATTCCTTACAATAAAAAAGTTAAGGGGGGGTTCGTCTTCGCAAATACACCCTATATATATATATATATATTAAAGGTATCGTGACATAAAAATAAAGAACAATACAGTTTTATATATTTATTTATCTATGTAAAGAAGAGTACATCAAACGCAAAGAACTAATAAAAACAGCTAGAGAAAACAAATTAAAAGAAATAGAAGAAAAAACCAAAAATAACGAAGCACACATTATTAATGGAAGATCCGATAAAAGAAAGGACCGTTTATCATCTGACGATTCTCCTTCCACCGCCAAGCAGCACTCAAAACTCATGAAACATGCTACTCCGAGTACTCCGGCATCTCAGGCGGGCAACATTGATAAGGAGGGGGCCGACACTCCAGGCGCTTCATCTTTAACCAGCCAGCCTATCAATCCGTCTTTTTTAGGCTAGATTCCCCTTCTACAAGTAATACTGAATTTTATCCTCCGCTCAATTCATCTGGCACCGTTTCATCAGAAAATAATATAAGTATCCCCAAGTCTCACACAGATGAATCATGGTTTAATGTTGTTTTTTGGAACATAAATGGAATTAGTAATTTGTACAATTTAGAACAAGAAACTATAGATAAATTGAAATATGGAACCATTATTTTCTTGTGTGAAACCTGGTTGCAAAATGATATAAATGCCTTACCTAACTTTTTATGTGACTATGAAATATTATGTTGTAGCTCAGCTGTAAAGGAGAAGAGTGTGGGTCGTTCCAGTGGAGGTCTTTCTGTATTCCTTAAAAAAACTTTCATGCAAAGTACTAGCATAATACATACATCCAATTTATGGACAATAATAGAACTTAAAACTAACAATTCTAGTTATATTATTTTTTTCACATATTTAAAGCCCAGTTTGCATGATTCTTGTATAGACTTAATTAGTGATATGCTTTCAGAAATTACCGACACATATAGTTTTCACGACATTGTTTTCATTGGAGACCTAAATTGTCATATAGGCCAATTAAATCAAGCTCAAGATGAAATGTTTATATCACCATATGTACATGGAGTTAGAAATTCTTTACATTCAGCTACAAACTCTAGAGGCATTAAACTGGTGGACGCGATGGAAAATTTAGGCTTCTATACATTAAACGGTAGGACTTATCGGGATGTACCAGGTAACTTTTCTTTCATATCTAAAAACGTAAAAGTACAATTGATCAAGCTTGGATAAATATATCTGCCCTAGATAAAATTTTATCTTTTAAATTGGATCAAACTTTAACAAATTCTAATCACAGTATTTGCACGATTCAGTTTAATGATGTACTCGCTTCTGTAACCAAACCCAAAAAAATTAGTGACTCTAATGTAAAATATAATTTACAATTTAAATTTGATCCGAGTTTAGCCCTAATTTATCAAAAATACTTAACTGAATCCAACAACTTATATTTTCATAGCAATAATCCTAATGACCTTGCAGTAAATCTAGAAGCTGCAATTAAAAATGCAGCTTGTAGCGCAGGTATGATGAAAGTTAACATCTCTCCACAAAAGGATATAGGTTACATACGGGAACATAAGCCATGGTATGATAAACATTGTGTAGATTTAAAACGTAAATGTAATCAAAGTCTGCGAAAAATGAAAAATCACTTTTCAGATACTAATTTAAGCAATTATATATCAGATAAAAAAACCTATTTAGATCAAATTAAAAAAAATAAATTATCACATTTTAAACGGATAAAAGTTGATTTGTCCAATATTAAAAATCCTCAGGAATTTTGGGCCACTGTTAGATTACTTAAAACTTCTCATTTTCGACAGAACGATATCGAAATCACAGATTGGGAACAATTTTATCTGACTTTTTTTGCAAATTGTACTCGCTCAAATATAATATTTTTAGACTGCTTACACCCTCATCTCGACAATGAAATTACTTTAAATGAATTACAGATTAGTATTCAAAATTCGAAGCAAAATAAATCTCCAGGTCTCGACTCATTAGCTAACGAATTTTATAAAAACTTAACGCCTGCATGGCAAAGTTACTTGTTGAATTTATTTAATACAATATTTAATACAGAAAAAATTCCTCACTCATGGTGCAATGTTTATACCTCTTTGCTATATAAAAAAGGAGATATATCTGACCCCTCAAATTACAGGGGTATTGCTGTCTTAGTATCAATATGCAAATTATTTACAAGTATTTTGTACGGTAGGATCCAGGAATGGAGTGAGGAAAATTTTATTATAAATGAATGTCAATACGGTTTCCGCAAATCGAGAGGATGTAGAGATAATATATTTATATTAAGCTCAATTATTCATCTCCGTTTACGCTTAAAGCGTACAAATATGTTTGCAATATTCGTAGACTTCAGTAAAGCTTTCGACAGTATAAGCCATAACATCCTTTGGTACAAATTATACGAAATCGGAATATCTTGCAAATTAATTAGAATTCTCCAAAGCATTTACAATAACGCGACAATTCAACTAAAAGTTAATGGTGATCTTTCCAACCCCATTGCTGTTTCAAGGGGGGTTCTTCAAGGGGAAATTTTGTCGCCCTTACTCTTTGCGTATTTTATTAACGATATATGGAACCATTTTGAAAAACATGAAGCCCAGGGCATAAATATTGACGGTCACAATTCTGTTTCTATTTTAGCATATGCAGACGACCTAGTGATTTTATGCAACTCGGCGGTTGATGTGCATAAGAAATTAAATATTTTAAGCCTGTACTGTGATATAAATAAATTAGATGTAAATGTCAACAAAACAAAAATTGTCCATTTTTACAAGGGTCGGCCAAAAAACATCTCAAAACCGTTTATGTATAAAAATAATTACATTGAATTGGTATCAAACTACAACTATTTAGGAACAATGTTTTCCTCTTCAGGGAAATTCAACGTTGCTGCTAATGCTAATTTTAAGAAAACAGTTATAGCTTTTCAAAAAGTTAAATCCATCTTATGCAAAGGTAAATCTGAAGGGTGGGATGAAAAGTTAAAACTAATAGAATCTATGGCTCATGCAACTTTCCTATATTCCTGTGAAATTTGGGGTCTGCGTCATTTTAAAACTGTAGAAAAAGTACAATGCTATCTACTAAAAAACATTCTACGTTTACCCAAAAATACCCCTCATTATCAAGTAAGACTGGAAACAGGAGCAGTACACTTATGGACAATGGTTCTTAAAAGAGCCTTAAACTGGTGGGCAACCATCCTAAAGATGCCTGATGATAGGCTACCAAAAATAATATACAACAGATTAATGTCTCTAGATAATTATGAAAACAACAAGCTTGAATTCAATTGGTATACACAATTAAAAAACTTTTTCGAAGATTTTCACTTACACTCCATCTGGCATGAACAAAAAATAAATAAACAGAAAATAGATGAAATTACAAACACCCTTGCATTAGATCTAAAACAGAAAGACATCCACAGACTCTCACTCTCCTCCTATAGTTTCCACTATAAACTAATAAAAGATAATTCTGAAATAGAGAGCTACTTAAGATTAAAACTGCCTGTAATTAAATTACAAATAATATGTCAAATTAGACTTGCCAGTGATATGGGACTAAAAATATTTTATAAAGACTTGAAATACGAATTAAACTCTACTCAAATTTGCCTATTATGCAACAATAACAAACAAGAAGACTTATTTCATTTCTTTATGGAATGCCCTATATATAGTAATATAAGAAGAGCGTTTTTAAGCAAGTATTTTACAAATCACAGTCAAACCGACTACTTATGTTTTTTAAATTTTATAAAATCTCTAGATTCGCACAAAATAGATAACATTTTTTATTATACTTTAAATGCATTTAAAACGCGTAGCTTTTGTTTATTTGAATAGATTTTTCCTTGGTCTCTTCGCTACATTCTTTCTTTTGTTGGATTTATTTAAATTATATATTATATTAAAATAAATGTGATATTTATGTTTATGATATATAAAATAATGAATTGTTATAATTATTTAATATATCTTTGTTTTATGATTGGGCTGTCAATTATTTGTATGGGAACTTCCCGGAAGCAAATTAAATAAATAATAATATTTATTTATAAACAAGTACAACATACTTATATATTAAAATCATAGCCATGTGGAAAGGTATAGTGAAATAAAAAATAATTATTCGTTTGTCATTATATGAACTTGAAGCTAATTTGTTTTGTTTTATAGTGTATACATTGTGTTGTATAGAAGCTATTAGAGTTTGTAATTTTACAACAGATTCATTAAGCCGGTATCCCACTGTAAAAATTTTGATAAAAATTTCTGTAAATTTTTTTATAAAAACGTTCCATGAAAAGTACTGCATCCCACTGTAAAAATTTTTACGCGTTTTTATGGAGTGTTGCATAACTCATGAAAGAGAATTGGCGCCAAAGATACTACTAAACCTCATTTTGTAGCCGTTGTTCTGCAGAGGTAGTTGCGTTTTGTAATTTCATTATGAATAACGTTCATTCAAATAAAAAAATGTTAGCTGCAATAATTGTTGGAGTAATGGTTTACACAGTTATACAAAAAATAAAAAAATCAGAACATCGCTGGTGGACTAGTCAATGACTGGAGAAAAGAAATACAAATCGCAGTGTTTAATTATCAGACACACCAAATTACGAATAGAAGATGAAATAAATTACAGAAATTTTCTTCGAATGAAAGACCATTTCATGGACATGTTTCGAAAGTAAAGTAAGAAACGCGACACTCAATTAAGGCAGTGTATTTCGGCACATGAAAGATAGGCATTGTTCTATCTAGTGTACACATAAATTTTGAAAAATTAATCCTTTTATCGTCACTACTTAAAGGGTACGACGCGAGTATATAGGTGAATAAAGTCCATCTTAAAATGCTTGAACGAGGCGGATTTGTATGGGCTTCTCATTTACTTCATATTTTATTTTTGCAAATTTGTATAGGTAATTTAAAATACACTTTCTATAAATTATAGATCAAGATATTTATACTAATACTACGTAAAATTAGGTTGAAAAATTTTGTTGGTTACGATTCATGGGTATTCTAATCGGATTCGGACGGAAATGTAAAAGGAGAAAAACGAAATGCAAAGAATAACGCATGTAAATATTAAATAACTTTAATACTTATTTCTTTGATGTTGTATTGCCTGGTTATTATAAGATAATAACATTTAACAGTTGAAAATCGCACTTTGCCTGGCGTATTTATTTTAATATTCAGGCGATTTTGTGTGTTATCAAACTTCTTCATTTCTATACAAATTAATTAAAACGCTGTCTGTTCAGGCCACCACACTACACATTTTGATTATTTTGCTTCATATTATTTCCAATTTCAATATAAACAAACGCTCACCGCTGTTCAAGTAATGTCAGAGAATAACAGCCGTCTTTAGAAAATGACTTTACCCATGGTTCAAGCAACCGCATTGCGCACGCCCGCATCAATCATAACGCAGCTTTCAACAAAATGAATACAGACTGCTGTATTTATGTGAGGTCACATCAAAATTTTTACGTGACGTCATGTAAATACAGTTTTCAGAAAAATTCTGTCAAAACGGTTTTTATAAAAATATTTACGTCCATTTTTATCAAAAATTTTACAGTGGGATACCGGCTTTACCAAAAAGGCAGTTATAATAATCATCATAATTTATATCTTATATGGTGGCACGGGTAACTCCTTTAGCTTTCATACTTACCTTAGGCTTATTATTAACTATGGTTTTATAAGCATACATTTTTGCTCTTACTCCAATAAAATGCGTCATGATAATTCCGTTATTTTCGTCTTTCATTGAACCAACTACTTTCTTATTAGTCAAAGGTATACCATAAACATTGTCGGATGGATAGTCTGAAGTATCGAATTTTTAAATATCTTTTATTACAATCTCGTAAATATTAATATTTTTAAAAAAGTAAATCAAACTCTCGGTGTCAGTATAATATAACTCAGCATTTAAACCAAAATTTACAATATAATACTTACAAAAATTATTTAATTGAATTTTGGAATCCTTTCACTTGATAATATACATTGAGCAGCCATACGGTTTTGTAAATGAAGAACAACCAAATAGTGTTTGTAAGCTGAATAACAGCCTCTGCGGCTTAAAACAAGCACCGCGCTGTTAAAATCTCAAATTTGTGAACTTTTTAAATGGGTATAAATTCAAGCAGTTGAACAGTGATCAGTACGTGTTCATCGGACAGCTTGATGGTGAGTCAATCTATCTAGCGCTGTTTGTAGACGATGCGCTAGTTGCATCTTCATCGCAAAAGGCTATAAATGAGTTGTCGACAAATTTAAAATCAGATTTTGAAACTACATTAGTTGAAGCAAAACAATTTGTTGGACTTAAAATAGTGCGCGATCGTGTAAAGAAAATAACCATGGTAAGCCAACTAGCTTACACTAAGAAAATAATTAAAACTTTAAACATGACAGAAGCCAAATCAGCTAATATACCTGCTGAACCAGAACTGCATCTTAAAACTGAAAATGAAATGAGTGAGTGTACTAGAAAAGAACCATATCGCGAAGCTGTCGGTTCGCTGATTTTTCCGACTACCGGGAGCCAGTCTGATATTTCATATACAGTAAGTCAAGAAGTAGATTTTTAAATAAGTGGACTGATGAACATTGGCAAGCCGTTAAACGTATAATACCCTATTTACAACAAACATTGAACTATGGTATTGTGTATGGGACTGTGGCAGATATCAAAGTGATCGGTTACACTTACGTAGTTTATCTCGATAGTTTCAACCCGCTTGAAAATGAGTTGAATCGACCCGATTGAAGTTAGCGGGTTGAAAAGTTTGGAATAAACGCATTTTCAACCGGATTGAAATTTTCAACTCGATTCTAAAATAAAAATGGGTTGAGCTTATTCGACCGGATTGACTTTACGGGATAATCGCTCAACCCGATCGAAGTACCTACATGTATGATTCACTATCGCTAGAGATTATCTCTCAGCTGCATTTTAACAGTCAAATCGTATGTGATTAGAATTGAATTATGTATTTATTCTATAAACCCATTTACAGGGAATGGCTCTTTTTCCGGTCGGTAAATCTTCTAATATCCAGGTTTGATTTCCTTCATGCGATGCCATTTCTCGATTCATAGCTTCTCTGCATTTTTCATGTTGTTCTGATTTTGTGGCTTCCTCGAAAATTTCTGGTTCTTTGAAAAGTGCTGAAACATTTGTCATATAATATTTTGAATGTTTCAGTGTATTACGATCACGCAGCTGTCTTCCAGTCGCTTCATTTTTCTTATCTTCAGAAATTTTTAATTTTTCTGTATCTTTATCTTCTTTTTCTTTCTCAGACTGCTTCTCAGTTTGAGTCATTGAATCTTGACGTTCTTGGCCGGGAAGATCAAAATTTACTGGTATATTATTTCCTTTCTTTTGAATTAACATCTCCTCAAAATGACATCTCGTGATCTAATTAGTTTATCTTCTTTACACCATATCCTACATCCTTCAATATAGTCATAGCCTATCAAAATCCCTTTTACAGCTTTCCGATCCAGTTTCTTCCTTTTTTGCTTCGGAATGTAAACAAAGCAAGTAGAACCAATTATTCTTAAATGTTTTATACCTGGTTTCTTGCCGTGCCATAATTCGTAGGGAGATAAACTTCAAACAGTACAAGGTCCTGTTTCATTTAAAATATATGCCGCTGCATTTATCATTTCAGCCCAAAGTTTCTGCGGAATATATCCATGAGTATGCATTATACTTCTAGTTGTTTCTACTACAGTACGATTTTTTTTTCACTGCAGCCAACTTTTGTTCTGGAGTATAAAGTGTGGTAAGACGATGAATGATTCCTGCCTTTTCAAGAATCCTCTTAACATTTTTGTTATCAAACTCTCCTCCATTATCACTTGAGAGCTCTTTGATAACATGTCCAGCAGTCTTCGTTTCAGCTATAAACTGATTTAATTTATCTGCAATATCTGATCTTTCTTCAATAAAATAAACGAAATTTAGAATTATCGTCTTTAAAAAGAACAAAATACCTAACGATACCCCGACAGGGAAGTTTCAAATGGACCACAAACCTGTGTATGAATGAGCTCTCCCGGTTTCGTTGCTCTCTTCCTAGAACCAAAAGGAAGTCGGTGAGCCTTACCTTCCTGTTTTTAAGAAAGGGGAAAAATGTAGTGTTGACAATTACAGGCCAGTTGCTTTGAAATCAGGTTTCTGAAAAAAAAATTAATATTGTTTTTTAAGTAGACTTCAGAGTTTCTTAAATTTAAATAATATTATTACTGATACACAGTTTGGTTTCAGGCCGAACATTTCAACTATGGATGCTTTACTCTATTTTTACATTGAAATTATAGAAAAACTAAACAAGGGAGAATATACCGTTGGAATATTCTAGAATTTTAGTAAATCTTTCGACTGTATGGATCTATGTAGACTATTAAATAAGATTGAGTACATTGGAGTTACTTTAACATGGATTAACACTTTTTTACGAAACAGACACCAGATTGTGACTCTTAATCATACTGAAAAAAATTCTAATATTCATACTATAAAATCCGATTTACTCGAAATAAATGTGGTGATAAATGTACACCTATTATGTATGCGGACGAAACTACTCTAGTTATTTCTGATTCTAACATAGATGCTTTAATTAATAAATGTAATGATAGTGTTCAGTCTTTGATACCTTGGTGTCATCTAAATAAATTATTCTTGAATGATAATGAAACTAACATTCTATATCTGTACATTAATTTGCCCAATAATTTAAAAAATAGTGAAAATTAAGCAACATTCTTTTTACACTCTAAATTGCTATTTTGCTTTGTAATAATTTTTTATATTATTTTGACGTTTTCTACACACTGTATTTGTGTCTACAGAAAATGAACATTTATTATTATTATTATTATTATTATTATTTAGATAAATATTATTATTATTATTACTATTATTATTATTATTATTATTATTATTATTATTATTATTATTATTATTATTATTATTATTATTATTATTATTATTATTATTATTATTATTATTATTATTATTATTATTATTATTATTATTTAGATAAAGGCATCGACAGCTAAGGTCATTAGCTTATTAAAAAAAGTAAGTATTCAAAATATAACTTTCGCAGTAGTCTATATATAACCGCTAATAACATTACGTGTAAATTAATATGATAATATGATAAGTAAATATATTTGTAAACAAAAATGGATAATAGATAAATAGAATAAATCAGATGAATAAGTAGGCCATTTAGAATAACTTTCTCAAAGTCCTTAATACAGGTCACATGCTTTAAGAAAGTTTAGTACATCCTTAATCTTACCATGATCTGTCAGCATTCCTTGGATGTTATCACCAAGATTGTAAATGTGTCGAATTGGCTGTAACCTGGGGCACTCCAATAGGATATGCGGTACAGTCATAGGAACTTGACAGTTCTCACAGAGAGGTTGAGCTTGTTGCAGAAAATAAACTACGCAGTGTATGCTGAAATAGAAAGAACCCCAAAAGACACAAAACTAGGATCAAACACACTTTATTGATAATGCAAATCTTTATTATTATTTTTTGACGTATTAAAAAATATGAATTACATTAAACTTATAATAACTTGATATTATATTATAATATATTTTCCATGATCCAAGTTTACATGATTGAATCTCAACACTCCTCCTCAATCATGCAAACCGCATAATTTTCTTAAATAAATAAATCTTGATACTGACAATGGCTTGGTAAATAAATCTGCTAGCATCAAGTCTGTTGAACAATATTTGCATGAAATTATATTCTTTTCAACAAAGTCCTTCACAAATTTTTGACGAGTATCAATGTGTTTCGCATGATTGGATAACTTTTCTTCTTGAATTAATTTGAGACAACTTTGGTTATCTTCGAAAATTATTGTTGGTTTCTCGTACTTTTTTTATTTAGAGAAGACATTTCTTCCTCCATTGCTTGAATCCATTTTTCTTTATTTTTACTAGACAGAACTTCTTGAAAATTCTTCGGGTCATCTTCAGTTTCATAGACAGTTCTTATTTCATTAATGAATCTTGCTGGTGGAATTCCTTTTGTTAATCTTTGAGATGCTCTTCTCATATGTGTGTAATTTTCTACTTCTTTATTATTATTTTCTTCTGTATTTACCTTTTTATTCACAACTTCATTCTTAAGGGCGGGTTTCAAAAACAGCGACATGAAGTCATATCGGCCAGGCTATGAACTATTTCACTTTTATTAAGAAAATTGACCAAGAGAGGGCTGTACGTCGGTTCTGTTCTGTACTATAAGAGGTTCATTTCTGAGATGGATGGATGAATTCAAATGAAGTGACCAGGTAAAGACACCCTGGGTTTGGGATTTTATGACTGGGCTATCATAGCCGTTAACAAACAGTCAACAACTGCATATTTTTCTGGAGATTTTTCAAGTATTGAACTTTTAATGTTTAAATTTCAAGCAAAATAGTTTTTTTCTCTTATTTATAAAATTCACTACGAATATATTATTAAATTTTATTTTTATATAGGCCATCATTATAATTTCGGGAACTACTCGTATATACAGAAAATAAATTGTACGTGTTTTTATAACAATTATTGTAAAAAACGCTAACTACAATTTGTAGCACAAATAGGAAGGGAGAGCTAGATTGCTGTTTATTGTTATTGTATTACCTATCTATATATTATTGTATATATATATATATATATATATATATATATATATATATATATATATATATATATATATATATAATCCTATTCTATTGTACCAATTTTTATGCTATTATTTCAGAATTTTCAGTATTTCCACCACGAATTCTCAAAACGCGAAATGCAAATTTCATATTTTAAATGAGAATTTTTATTTTCTTATACTGAAGATAATTTGACTTCCAATTCAATAAATAGTATAAATATGGTATTTTGGTAGATCGTAGGTATCTGTCATATAATAAAAATGTGTAATTTTTCGATTACAAAGAAATATAAAACTAAATATTTTCGGAAAATTTTATTTTTATTTTTTATATAATCCGCAGCTATGCCATTAGTTCGGCTTCTCTAACAGGGAAGTAATGATGCGATTAGGAATAGGTATATTTTACCGCTAAACAAAAATACTAGGTAATAGTGATTGAACTTGGGTATTTACAAAATATATTTTGAGTGTTGTTGGGTCAAGTAGGATTAGATTTACTGGATTTGTACGGTATTTGACGGTAATTACCTAATCCGACTGAAGTCAGTATAAATAATTTATTTGACTAACCACATTTTATTAACCGATAATAACCTTAGTATTGTACCCATGATAATCGGTTTATGGTATTCCTATGTGTGAATCCGAATTATTGTTACCGAACAACAAAACAAATAGTAAATACATAAACAGGTACTCCATATAATTAGAAGAGAACAGAATTGTGCACTTTTGCGATATTCTATGAAACATTAGTATTCTTTCGAAAAGTAGCTTTGGTGATTGTAATATTAGCAAACATGTAGATGTCTAATCTATAAGATGTAATTGTACATTTTATTAAAAGGACGTCCATTTCATGGAATGAATATCCATTTCATGAAGCGACTTCTCATAGTGTAATTTGAAAGTTGTCTGCCACCTGGACAAAAAATACCAACAATAACGTCACCTAACGCACATAACTCACTTTAGGAAAACTCGAGGGGTTATTGTTCATGAGTTCTGTGCGTTAGTAAGTAAATAGTTACATGAAATGGATGGGATTTTTGTGCATGAAATTAATGTTCATTTCACGGAATGTACAATTACATCTTATGGATTCGGTATATACAAATATGGATATGACATTGATATTGTTTATTGCTTCATTTTTAAATCATGATTTTCTTTGTTTTCTTTACTTACACTATGTTATACCGTGTACCGTATATACAGACTTTTCAAAATATTCGTAAATATGTAGATAAATAAAATAAACCAATACCTAATTTCGACTATGACGAATTTCGGAATCTCATTATTAACAAAAAATGATGAAGCAACAAATTTGTAAATGAAGACATACATTATATGTATTTATATTTTATACAGAAGTTTTTTTTAAACTTTTATCATTGCTTACAGGTTCAAGAAACATAAAGGTAATTATCAAATATACTAAAATAATATTTTTTTGGCACACCCAGCAATAGGTAATTTGCCGTGATGATATATTTATTTATTTTATTTATATTTTTTTGATTAAAACAGCTATACATATAATTTACAAATGACTAAGACGGTCGCTGAACGTTTATATAACGTGAACATTGACAAGTCAATATTAAACGTGTGTCGAACGTTTCTTCAACATCAAAATAATGACGTCAACGCATCGACCAGAAACGTTGAAAATTTTACGTTAAAAACACGTCGCCTAAACATGAAACTGGCGGGAGGTCATGTGCTGACCACATCAGATTTCTTTTAATTTCTATAAGAATTTATTTAGTGTTCTATGATTTTTCATATGTATATTTTATACTGAAAAGTGTCATGATAATTATTTTGTTTTTTTAATTAATTTGTGATTCCGTTTTAAAATATAGAAATTATAAATGTATTTCAAATGCTTGTTTAATAAAAATTTATACAGATTTGCATTGTACTTCGAAGGGTCGTAGATTATAATAGGAGTAAAATTTATGACGGGCAAAAACGTCAAAAGCAGGTATAAATTTTAATCTTACAAATATTTGAATGATTTGAACTGCATTACCGACAGTGACGCCGCCTATAGTTCTGACATCTATGAGAAATAGCGTGAACTGTTTTCGAGCGCGCTGCTATTGAAATGTTCCTATTTGGGCAACATTTTCTTTTAAGTGCAGTACAAAATCTACGTAATTTTTTATTAACATTTATGTATATTTGGTAACAATATGAAGAAAACTACTTCCTAATTGTATTTTGGTTTAATAATTTTATTATTTACATGACTTACGAGAGATTTTATTAATAAATATTAAATATATTTTCAACTAATATTAATTAGGAAATAAAGAATAAATTCATATATACATTTTTTTTGTTTTGGTATGCATTTTTCAATTAAAAACTATAAAAGCACTTAAAAGAAAATAGACTTTTTTGCTTATGCAACCTGCATTATTGAAACCCCGCCTTAAATACATCATTTATATAAAGTTCATTCTCATTTTCTGTATATTTCTTTTCTAAAGTTTCTTTCGAAGAATCTTCGACTTTATTTGAATTTTTCTGAAAATTATTTTCTTCTTTATCTGTATCCATAAAATATACATCACGACTAATTATAATTTTCTTCGTAATTGGATCATAATTTCTATATGCTTTTGAGTTTTCGTCATATCCAACGAAAATCATTTCTTGAGCAGTGTTATCCAATTTCCTTCGTTTTTCTGTAGGCACATGGACGAAACATTTGCTTCCAAAAACTTTCAAGTATTTAATATTTGGCTTCTTTCCATTCCAATATTCAAATGGAGTAATATTTGTAGATCTTGTAATTGTCCGATTCTGTAAATAATTAGCTGTCATGACTGCTTCTCCCCAAAAATCGTTTGGTAATTTTCCTTCCGTAAGCATACAACGTGACATTTCAATTAACGACCGATTTTTTCTTTCGGCTATCCCGTTTTGTTGTGGGGAATACGGAGCCGTAAATTGACATTGTATACCTTCAAACTTCATGAAATCTAAAACTTTCTTATTCATGTACTCTCCTCCTCGATCTGATCGAATTATTTTTGGTTTACTTCCAAACTTGGTTTTTACCATTTCAACATATATTTTTAATTTTTCTTCAACTTCTGATTTTTGTCTCAATAAAAATATAACTGTATAACGTGAGAAATCATCAATGAAAATAACTAAATATCGAAATCCACTTACTGTAGCTGTCTGCATGGGTCCACAGACGTCTGTATGCACTAAATCTAGTACAGATTTCGATTTACTTACAGATTGTTTTGAGAATGGTAGACGTGTCAATTTTGCTTGAAGACACACCTCACATTGAACTTTAAATTTACATTCTGTTATGTTCATTCCACTGACTAAATTCTTGTTTGACATTTCTTTAATTGCATTTGGATCACGATGGCCCAAAGCTCGATGCCAGTAGTGAATGCAATTTTTATGTTCTACCGATGAATTCAAAAGTTTAACATTATTTTTCTCACGTAATTTATAAAGATTTGATTGCGAATCTCCAATACCTATTTGTCTGTCACCGTACTTTATTTCACAAAAATTATTAATAAAGTTTACTGTAAATCCTTTGTCTAACAATCTCTTTACAGATATTAAATTCCCTTGAACTTTAGGTACATATAAAACATCTGTCAAAAGTGCACTTACTGTTTCTCCATTTTCATTAATTAGTTCTATTCTACATGTTCCTTTTCCTTGCACTACTACATGTTCACCATTTGCCATATTTATGCTACTTTTATGTGATTTGTCTAGAGATGTTAACAGTTGTTTGTTGCTTGTGACATGGCAGGTAGCACCGGAGTCTATTATCCATCCATTTTCTTTCATTCCAACTGAAAAAAGAAAATCTGTATTACTTATAACTTTATTTACTTTTGTTTCATTTTCTTTTCTCAATTTCCACTGTTTGTACTTCACGCAGTTCTTTTTGACGTGTCCTCCCTTTTTGCAAAAGAAGCATGTTATACTTTTTACTTCTTTGTTCGTATTACGTCTTTCTTCTTGCGCCACTTTCAAAACAGTGCCAGAATTAATCTCTTGACAGTTTCCTGCTTCTTTACGACGATGGTACTCATTTATTAGCTTCGAATGAACTAGTGACAATGTCAAATCTGCTTCTGGTCGAGTTTCTAATGCTGTCACAAGAGTGTCATAACTTCTTGGCAAGCTACTTAACAGCATCGCAACAGTCCAACTATCTGATAGCTGTTTTTCTCCAAGATCAATTAACTTTTGAAATAGATCTGTGATTTCTGAGATATGCTGTTCCATGTTTCCATCTTCATTTAGTTTTAAAATACAAATACGCCGCATTAAACTGACCTTATTACTAAGCGTACCTTTCTCATGATAATTTTTTAAAGCAAGCCAAGTAGCTTTTGCTGTAGTCTCTTTCCGTATGTGACATAACTGGTTGTCTTCGACCGATAGACCTATCAAAGCCCTTGCTCTGTCATCCATACTTTGCCAATCTTCAATTGCATTATCATTTGATCCATCTGGAAGTCCTGTTGGCTTTTCTTTATTCATTATGCCCCATAAATTTTCCTTTATCAATAACAGCTGCATTTTGTACTTCCATACAAAGTAATTTTCGTTATTTAATTTCACAACAGAAATTCTTAGAAAATCACCCATATTGCCTGGGCCCATAACCTGTTGCAGAAAATAAACTACGCAGTGTATGCTGAAATAGAAAGAACCCCAAAAGACACAAAACTAGGATCAAACACACTTTATTGATAATGCAAATCTTTATTATTATTTTTTGACGTATTAAAAAATATGAATTACATTAAACTTAATAACTTGATATTATATTATACTATATTTTCCATGATCCAAGTTTACATGATTGAATCTCAACAGAGCTTCCCCTGTGAATTTGTACCGATAAATGAGGCTAGTGTGGCCTAACCGCAGCCGATGGACTTTTACAAGGTCCTGTCTAGACAGATCATTGGGTAAATGAGCGTGTCCGAACAAAACACAGAAAGGACACTCTTCTGTATGCCGCATTCCTGGCATCAGTACATTTCATGACCAATGCTTCTTTGTGTCTCTTTCGGCAGCATTACGTGCTGCGTCATCCGCTAGCTTATTCCCTCTAATTCCAACGTGACTTGGAATCCACATAAACTTTATGTTTTTCCCTAGGTCAGACAGATGTTTTATCTTTGATAAAATCATCTGAATGACTGAATCCGAAGTGGAATGGTGAGATAAGGCGGTTAAAATGCTAAGGGAGTAATTAGCGATGACGAAATGCGACCAGAATAGTTCGAGATCACAATAGAGTAATGCCTACGCCTCACTAGTGTATACTGCTGCATCAAAATGAAGCGACTAGGAGTGACGAACGTTATTGATTACGATTGCCGAGCCAGAACCTTGGTCAGTTTTGGACCCATCCGTGAAAATAATTTTCTCTTCAGGGTACGTACCTACCAATTCGAGAAACTTCTGAGTAAAGAAACCCGGAGGTAATGAGTTTTTATCAGGCTAGCAAAGATCCAGTATAAGATTGACCGGAGCAATAAGCCATGGTGGATTTTCAAGAAACCCAATTGGTATTACCTGTGGCAATTGGTATTGAATTTCAATCAGAAGTTCTCTGGACCGGACACACAATGGTTTAGATTTTGCACATATCCTGTAGTATTCTTGAAAAAGGATTTTAAAGTTTTTATGGCTATGTTGAGCCTACATTTTGCATATATATGCTATTATAAGCTTCTTGCACCTAATCTCCAAAGGTGCTAGTCCGGCTTCGCAACAGAGATTAGCTGTTGGGGTGGTAGGAAAGGCACTGATGCAATATCGGATGCTTTCGTGATGGCACGGATCTAGCAACTTCAAGGTGCTTCTAGCAGCAGATGCATATAGAACACAGCCATAATCTATCCTGGATAGAACAAGTGCCTTATACACTCTAAGTAGTGTTTTGGGCTTAGCACCCCATCTAGTACTAGCAAGGATTTTGATACAATTTAGAGATTGTAAGCATTTGCTCTTCAATAGTTTTAGGTGAGGTTTCCAGATTAGTTTACGGTCAAATATAAGCCCAAGGAATCTAACCGTGTTCTTACATCTAATATTCTCATTTCTCAAGAAAAGCATAGGACCATAATAAGAACGATTCAGTCTGCAAAAGTGCATGCGTTGAGTTTTTTAAATCCGGTTCTAGCAGCATTTAGGACAATATGATTGATTGCTGTCTGCAATGTACGATTGATGTCTCCCGTTTTCTTCGCACTACAAAAAATGGTGTAAGGTCATCAACGTACATGCATACTTCTACAGTATTGCAGAGGCTGGATATAAGTTCAATGGACGCAATAATAAAAAGTGTGACACTGAGAGTGGAACCTTGCGGCACACAATTCTCCAGTATCCTACTGGAAGATAAAACGGTGCAATTCTGACTCTGAATGTCCGGTCAGTAAGAAAGGACCTTACAAATATGGGTAAATTACCCCTAAATCTCCACTCATGCAACCTTTGCAGAATATGGTATCGACAGGTCTTATCATATGCTTTCTCGATATCGAAGAAAACTACGACTAAATGCTTACGGTTTAAAAATGCTTTTAAATGTAGTGTTCTAGGTACACTAATTGGTCGGTGGTTGATCGGAGTTTACGGAAACCAGCTTGGTGCTTGCTCAGAAGACCACGGGTTTCGAGAGACCAAACTAACTGATTGTTGACCATCCGTTACAATAGCTTCCCTAAACAGGAAGTTAGGCTGATTGGCCTGTAGCTTGAGGAAGGAAGAAGGTTTTTCCCTGCTTTTGAAATTGGCACAACATGTGCTTTATTCCAAACTGCAGGACAGTTACCCTCAAGCCATAACTGATTATAAATGGAAAGCAATGATGTTTTGAACGCCGGAGTTAAGTGTTTAAGCATATCATTTAGGATGTTATCATATCCAGGAGATTCAGAGGTAGCACGAGCAATTGCAGAATCAAGTTCTGACCCGGTAAAGGGTTTGTTCTAAGGAAGTTAAACTTGAACTTCCAGACAAAAGTCCAATGGAACTTCCCTTTAAACTTTTGAAGATAAAAACCCAGGTTCGTAGTTCAAAGAACTACTAGTCCTTTCGAACTGATCTGCAATAACTGATCTGCAATTACTTTAACAATAGTGCTGACATTGCTCTTAATTGTCTCTTCCCATTTTAGGTGGGTTATAGATGGAGAGTAGCCCCTATCCGTGATACTTTTCACCCAAGCCCGACACTCCTAAGTGGTAGTCTCTGACGATATACCAGATACATATGCATTCCAGGATGCTAGCTTGATTTCAAATATACTTTTACGGGCCATAGCCCTGACTTTTTAAAAAGCTACACGGTTGTTATCAGTAGGTTGCCTTTTCAATCTATTAATAGCAGCTTTTTTGAGGTGGATTAGGTTTTGTACCTTTTAATTCCACCAGGGTATTTTACGTGTGTAGGTCCCTGGTTTGGTGGCAGGAATAGACTTCCTAGATGCTATTATCAGATTGTTGGTTAGATCCACTATCTGGGTGAGGATATTATTGTTTGGGTCTGGTGTTATAAGTGCCTTTTCAAACCCTGGCCAGTTAGCTCTATGGAGTATCCACTTGGATGGGCGAACCTGGTTGGTAGTAATTGTGTCCGTAGTGATCACTACAGGAAAATGATCACTACTGTACTGGTCGTCAAGAGCTCTCCGCGAGTACCCACACGCTGGTCCGGAGAAGACTATGGTAAGGTCTATATGTGAGAAACATTTCGACCGTGCATTGAAATAGGTGGGTGAAAAATCATTCAAAAAGACGAGATCTAGGCACAATAGAAGGTTTTCAATTAAACAACCTCTATGGTCCCTGTGGTTAGAGCCCCAGAGTCCATTATGAGTGTTGAAATCTCCAGGTAGTACGAATGGAGTTGGTAGTTGGTTTACCACATGGCGTATATCATCCAGATCCCAATCTGTACATAGTACATACTGATGGGATAGTTGGGATAGACAAGCGGATTGCCACACTTGAAGATTTGTGTCAATTTGGACGCGCTCATATTTAGCCACGTCCCTCAAGATGATCGCCACTCCTCCTCGAAACAGGACGTTGGGTTCCATATAAGTCTGGACTATTGAGTAGTTTGTAAGAGAATAGACCTGGCCAGGTTTAAAATGAGTTTCCTGAAGGCACGTGTATAACGGGTTGTATTCTGTTAGCAGCAGCAGTTGGCAATAATGTTACACACAACCCTTAATATTCCACTGAATGATGGAATCCATGAAGAAAAGTAACAAACAATGGATCTAACCAACAACTTCATGTTTTCCAACAGGGCAGCTTTTTTGCCTCCCGTCATACCGTAGGTAAGGGAGGTAATGTTATCAGTCCAAAAATTCGATGGTGAGTTTTCAGTGAATAAACACAAATTAGGATCCCCACAACACGTTTTTACTATTTTTACGATGATGTCTGTGTGTGTGTGTGTGTGTGACGATTTTTTCGTGCACGATAACTCTTATAACAAACTTCCAAATATTTCTATTTCCCGTATTTAAGCTTTCTGCATTCATATAGAGTTGATTAGATTTTGGGTAAAATTGGATAACCAGAAGTGATACTTTACATGAAGCCCATAAAAGTTTTAAATAAAAAAAAAATATTAAAATATTATCCAAAACTTTTCAATTTTAGTATTTAAGACTTTTATATCAAGGGGAACAACATATTAGATTTTGGCTAAAATTATTTAAGATTTTTATAGTAATAAGAACGACATGTTAGATTTTTTCTAAAATTGATAAACCGGAAGTGATACTTTACTTTAAACTGTGAGCAAATTTTGGTGAAAAATATATGATATATTCCAAAACTTGTCAAATTTAGTACTTCAGACTTTTATATAAAAGGAAGCAACATATTCGATTTTGGCTAAAATTGATAAACCGGAAGTGATACTTTATTTGAAGCTCTGAAGAGATTTTCGTAAAAAATAAATAGGTACAATCCAAAACTTTTCAAATTTAATATTTCATCCTTTTATATTCATGTTTTGTAAAATCGATAAACCAGAAGTACTACTTTACAGAAAGCTATAAACAGATTTTCTTCAAAAAAGTATATTAAAACATGATTCAAAAGTTTTCAAATTTGGTATTTAAAACTCGGCGATAATTTGAAACATTATATTATAAGATAAACCAGAAGTGGTACATAATTTGGAACGCTTAACAGATTTTCGAGGAAAAACATAATTACATATAATCTAAAATTTGGTATTACAGACTTTTCTATATATTGGAACAACAAATTAGATTTTGTTTACAAACGATCAACCGGAAGTGATACTTTAATTTAAGCTCATTGCTATTTCAAACATGGAATTGACGGGAGGTCATGTGTTGGCCACATCATATTTTTTTCTTTTTGATTTAAAATTAGAGGAAATGGAGTAAACTGAGGAGTCTCCATCAGAAGAGTTTCCTCCGTCGTGATTGTCTCTAATATGCGTAACGAACACCTGGGATGATGCCGGACTTTTGTTTCTTGTAAAAAGGCCTGTGATGGAGATGGCCCGGATTGTTTAAAACTGTCTTTGGAAATAATGACAGATTTAAGAACTGCTACCAATTACGGTAACAATTATTTAACTATTTGAGAAGAATCAATTATTGAAGGTTTTCCGAAATTAATGGCAGAAGTGTACAAGACTCCAGGAGTTGGTGTACTTATAACAATCTTGTTCCTCACCTCAAAATAGGTTAGATTTTACCGGATTCTAATTTCCTGAATGGCCGCTTCCTGTTTTGTAGATAGGACAATTACGGTATCGAGCAAAATGGTCACCTTTATAGTTAACACACTGTAAAAGTTCTTCACGTCCTTTTCCCTCGTGTGGTTCGTTTCCACAGATACATATCTGAGGATTCCTACATTTCGCGGATGTATGGCTGAAACGTTGACATTTAAAACACCTCACTGTGGTTGGCTGTATCCACCAATTCACGCTTCTTAATACGCCGTACGTCAACAACTCCTTGGTGACGTAACTCTACACAATCTCCTCAACACTGCACTTAAGTAGGTCTTTGCAGAAAATAACTCGTTTGGAACTGTTCATAGTCCTCTGTACAGTGACTTCAATATTATGCGTGCCAAGCTTTTTGGGTTTTAAAAGCCGTTCAGCTTGGGCAGCTGGTACTGCCTCTACGAACAGCCCTTTCTTAATTTTTCTGATAGATTTTAAAGCTCCTACTAAACCAAATAAACATTTATTAATATTGGGACTTTCTCTCTCAAATGATCCACAAATTTAATTAAAGACCAGATACCAAAGTATAACCATCTTTTCCTGGCTCGTACTTTAATTCCATCCTCAAAAACCATATTAGATACCACATTAGAGGTAGACAAGCTGGTCGTTGAAAGACAAGGAATGTTAGATTTGTTTCCCAGCAGGGTTTTCTCCCCAGAAGACGTGGCCCCAGACGCACCATTTCTACCGGATGGCTATTACTATTACAATTACATTGCAATTACAATTACAATTACAATTACAATTACAATTACAATTACAATTACAATTACAATTTACAATTTACAATTTACAATTTACAATCTACAATCTACAATCTACAATCTACAATTTACAATTTACAATTTACAATTTACAATTTACAATTTACAATTTACAATTTACAATTTACAATTTACAATTTACAATTTACAATTTACAATTTACAATTTACAATTTACAATTTACAATTTACAATTTACAATTTACAATTTACAATTTACAATTTACAATTTACAATTTACAATTTACAATTTACAATTTACAATTTACAATTTACAATTTACAATTTACAATTTACAATTTACAATTTACAATTTACAATTTACAATTTACAATTTACAATTTACAATTTACAATTTACAATTTACAATTTACAATTTACAATTTACAATTTACAATTTACAATTTACAATTTACAATTTACAATTTACAATTTACAATTTACAATTTACAATTTACAATTTACAATTTACAATTTACAATTTACAATTTACAATTTACAATTTACAATTTACAATTTACAATTTACAATTTACAATTTACAATTTACAATTTACAATTTACAATTTACAATTTACAATTTACAATTTACAATTTACAATTTACAATTTACAATTTACAATTTACAATTTACAATTTACAATTTACAATTTACAATTTACAATTTACAATTTACAATTTACAATTTACAATTTACAATTTACAATTTACAATTTACAATTTACAATTTACAATTTACAATTTACAATTTACAATTTACAATTTACAATTTACAATTTACAATTTACAATTTACAATTTACAATTTACAATTTACAATTTACAATTTACAATTTACAATTTACAATTTACAATTTACAATTTACAATTTACAATTTACAATTTACAATTTACAATTTACAATTTACAATTTACAATTTACAATTTACAATTTACAATTTACAATTTACAATTTACAATTTACAATTTACAATTTACAATTTACAATTTACAATTTACAATTTACAATTTACAATTTACAATTTACAATTTACAATTTACAATTTACAATTTACAATTTACAATTTACAATTTACAATTTACAATTTACAATTTACAATTTACAATTTACAATTTACAATTTACAATTTACAATTTACAATTTACAATTTACAATTTACAATTTACAATTTACAATTTACAATTTACAATTTACAATTTACAATTTACAATTTACAATTTACAATTTACAATTTTCAATTTTCAATTTTCAATTTTCAATTTTCAATTTTCAATTTTCAATTTTCAATTTTCAATTTTCAATTTTCAATTTACAATTTACAATTTACAATTTACAATTTACAATTTACAATTTACAATTTACAATTTACAATTTACAATTTACAATTTTCAATTTTCAATTTTCAATTTTCAATTTTCAATTTTCAATTTACAATTTACAATTTACAATTTACAATTTACAATTTACAATTTACAATTTACAATTTACAATTTACAATTTACAATTTACAATTTACAATTTACAATTTACAATTTACAATTTACAATTTACAATTTACAATTTACAATTTACAATTTACAATTTACAATTTACAATTTACAATTTACAATTTACAATTTACAATTTACAATTTACAATTTACAATTTACAATTTACAATTTACAATTTACAATTTACAATTTACAATTTACAATTTACAATTTACAATTTACAATTTACAATTTACAATTTACAATTTACAATTTACAATTTACAATTTACAATTTACAATTTACAATTTACAATTTACAATTTACAATTTACAATTTACAATTTACAATTTACAATTTACAATTTACAATTTACAATTTACAATTTACAATTTACAATTTACAATTTACAATTTACAATTTACAATTTACAATTTACAATTTACAATTTACAATTTACAATTTACAATTTACAATTTACAATTTACAATTTACAATTTACAATTTACAATTTACAATTTACAATTTACAATTTACAATTTACAATTTACAATTTACAATTTACAATTTACAATTTACAATTTACAATTTACAATTTACAATTTACAATTTACAATTTACAATTTACAATTTACAATTTACAATTTACAATTTACAATTTACAATTTACAATTTACAATTTACAATTTACAATTTACAATTTACAATTTACAATTTACAATTTACAATTTACAATTTACAATTTACAATTTACAATTTACAATTTACAATTTACAATTTACAATTTACAATTTACAATTTACAATTTACAATTTACAATTTACAATTTACAATTTACAATTTACAATTTACAATTTACAATTTACAATTTACAATTTACAATTTACAATTTACAATTTACAATTTACAATTTACAATTTACAATTTACAATTTACAATTTACAATTTACAATTTACAATTTACAATTTACAATTTACAATTTACAATTTACAATTTACAATTTACAATTTACAATTTACAATTTACAATTTACAATTTACAATTTACAATTTACAATTTACAATTTACAATTTACAATTTGCAATTTGCAATTTGCAATTTGCAATTTGCAATTTGCAATTTGCAATTTGCAATTTGCAATTTGCAATTTGCAATTTGCAATTTGCAATTTGCAATTTGCAATTTGCAATTTGCAATTTGCAATTTGCAATTTACAATTTACAATTTACAATTTACAATTTACAATTTACAATTTACAATTTACAATTTACAATTTACAATTTACAATTTACAATTTACAATTTACAATTTACAATTTACAATTTACAATTTACAATTTACAATTTACAATTTACAATTTACAATTTACAATTTACAATTTACAATTTACAATTACAATTACAATTACAATTACTATTACTATTACTATTACTATTACTATTACTATTACTATTACTATTACTATTACTATTACTATTACTATTACTATTACTATTACTATTACTATTACTATTACTATTACTATTACTATTAATTATTCACCTACATTCAAGAATTTCAAAGAGCATTATAAATATACATGTATATTCCAATTACAGAGTGGCTTCACTTTGTTGTGTTGTATTCATGGTAAAAAGCGCATATCCAGATTTTAGTGAATAAGCACGTTTTAAGGTCCCTAGAATCCGATTATAATATTTTTACGATGATGTCCGTGTGTGTGTGTGGATGTGTGTGTGTGTGTGTGTGTGTGTGTGTGTTTGGATGTGTGTGTGGATGTTGGATTCACGATTTCTCAAATACTATAAAACTTAAGACATTTTTAACTACGGATTACTCAATCTAACAATAATGGGAAGAGTTGATTAAGTTTTGGTAACAATTGGACAACCGGAAGTAGTAGCTACAAAAAAAAATCATCTAAATATTATTTATCGAAAATTTATGTAAATACTTATATTAAATAACGTTAAATTCTTTATTCGATAAATATAAATTCATTATTATATCTTCTATAGATTTAGAGATAAAGAAATGCATATAAAATAATTTGATGTAAAAAATCTCAGATCAAACTACTTCAAGGCAAGAAATTCAAATGTTTGTAATTGACACATAAATGTCACTGTCAAAAATATTTGTATGCCACTGTCAAAAATATTTGTACATTATTATGAAGATTATGAAAATAAAAAAAGTCAACAACGTAAAAGAATATACGTAAAAAAGAATAAAAGAGGAATTTGCGAAAAAATGACGAATATAAAGAAAAAGAAAAGGAAAGTAGAAAAAGAAAATTTCAGGATATTGAATATAAAGAAAATGTATGTATTCTACATAATTCATATTAAAATATCCCATAGAGAAGTATTTTGTAGTGAGACATGAATATATGTATTTGTATTTAAAAATATTTTTCGTTTTATGCGTACAACCAGGTAAAATATCCGGCGAGAGGTTATGTGCTGGCCACATCAGATTTTTAGTGCTACTTCGGTTGAATGAATATAATTTAGATAACTTATTTTTATATCTCTTTTGATTTTGGTTCTGTAAAATTTAAATTTATTGTAGAAACTAATATTGTTTTTTAAACAATTTATGAAAATGTAATTTCTTTTTGATATCAGAAATAATTTCTTGAGTGTACCATTTAGGATAAGATGATAGAACATGACTGCGGACAGGAATGCAATGATCAAGAAAATATACAATACAGAAAATTTAGTGCGTCATTGACATTAGTGAATATTTCTATTTGACTCCACTCAAAATTATTAATTAAATGGTATAGTTTAGCAAAATTTCCATTCTTGAAGTTATATTTAAGTTCTAACGTTCTATTTCTTTTAACATAATTAAATTTAGGATTAATTGAAATATTCATTGCTAAAGCAGGATGACTATCATATTCTAATTCAAATAGTAGTTCATCCGGGTGCTCTATTTCACAACTACAGTTAGAAATTATCAAATCAAGAATATTTCCATGAGAATTATGGATATGATTGAATTATTTATAATCAAAAAAGTTTAAAAAATGCTTGAATAATCTCATTAAAGATGTATTTGAATTATTTGATAATTCTGATATATTGAAATCTCCTAGGGTGACATTATTGGTATCATTCAAAAATGGTAAAGATTGCAGTGATTCAAAAATTAATGTATATACATTAATATTTTTGTTAGGAGGTATGTACACGTTAAAAATATATAAATTTTTGCAATTAGTGCGAATTTTGACACATACTATATCAACACAGGAAGGCAGAGTTATATTGTAATCTGCTAAATTAATTTTACTGTAATTCAAGTATTTTTTAATTGTCAATAAAACTCCACCTCCCCTACTTAAATTTGTAGCAGTAAATTTCCTATCACCTACATATACTTATGCTGGAAACTGTATTGAATTCCTTTTCTACTGTTCTATTTACTTTTTTCTTTTTAAAACGTTACTAATATTATTTTGAAATAATTAGTTCTTTGATAGTGACATTTATCTGTCAGTTACAAACATTTGAATAACTGCGTTCTGTTTGTTTAAAACGTAGGCTCTGGGATTTAAATTATAGGTAATTTTATAAATTTATCCATAAAATATATAGAAAAAGTATTAATGCAAATCTATAGAAAATTTGAATAATCTTTCATTTTTATAATAACATTAATCTCGAACAAATAACATTTAAGAGCAATATTTACCCCGGACGGCTGAGTTGAAAAAAGGGGTCCAGAATATACATTTTTTCTCGGAACCCATAAAAGATATCACTTTAAAATAAATAAATGTATTTAGTCAAAGAATGTGTCTAGGTCTGAATTGTGTCAGATTTTCCATTTTTTGGTTATTATACTAAAAAAAATAGTTAAAATAACTTTTCTTTCAATGAAAATTTGACTATGATAAATATAAAAACTTAAAATTTCAACACAACCCAAACATAGATTTGACTTTGAAAAATACATTATAATTTTCAAATTTGTTTTATTACGCCAAAGAAAAAAAAATCTATGTAATAATCTGAACCTCTGTATACTGTATTTTTGTAGCAAAATGCTTGTCATACAATGTCGCCGTACAATGGTCTTAAATGGAACTTCGATGAAAATCCGTTCACTATAAGTTTGCAGTCAGAAAATAACATAGGTAATCGATAAGCTTGTTAGTGAAGTATAATGGTAAATATTTCTCAGAATTTTGGTTCGACATGTCTACATTTAAGCATAGATTAGAAGCTCGTTAGAAGCGTTATATTCGAAAACTACAAGAGATGCTTCCTTCGGATAAAATATTTTTCTTTTTTATTTTTCAGTATTTTTTATTTATTTACATAATTATTTAAAAAAAACACATTGCTTTAGACCTATAACAATACACTAAAAATAGAAAACAGAATTCATATTAGATAGATTTAATGATTGAACATTTTGCATTAACAAAATAGTTCAATAATTCCAAATTTTGAAAAGATTTTTAAAAAATGAGACGAAGTGAGCTATAGATGAAGGAAAGAAGAAAATTATGTGCGTTTTTTTTTTTTTTACTAACCAAAGAGTTGGGAAGTGACTTATTGCTTACTTCATTTCCCATGACATTACAAAGGCAACCTATTCTAGCACGAATTTGAAATTCGAACACAAGTACCTGAATAGCCTTCGGTAACGAGGGTTTTATACTATTTTCTGAGTTCCGGCTTTCATTTACAATATTCTTTATAAAAATAATTGATAATTTTCATTGTTGGTGATAATAATTTGTGTTTTGTATGTTGTTCGTTGCCTAGATATTTTATGTATTTAAAGCAGTAATAACAAACCATCCGATATGTTCATTTCAATGTACCTAAATATTATCAAAAGTAGCACTTCTGGTGTTGTGTTAAAATTTTATTTTCTCTACTACTATGCTTTAATATACCTTTATCTATGTGTCATCCGTATTTGAATGATACTCATTACGATACAGATTTTCATTTCGATGCAGTTTATCATATGATACAAATTTTTTTTCATTTCGATACAAATTTTCATTTTAATACAGATTTTCTTTTCATTTCGATACAAATTATCACTATGATACAGATGAATTTTATAACCAATTTATTAGTTTATAGTTTACTTTTTTAAAATATTCTGAATAATCGTAGAAAAAATAGTGTATGCAACTCGTGTATAATGATTATTAATACACTCGCATGAATTACGGCACGTGCCAGGGTTACTTCATGTGTTAATAACTATCATTATAAACTCGTTGCATAATATACTATTTTTATATTTATCATAGTGAAATTTTCGTTCAAAATTAAACTATATTGATCGTTTTTTTACTGTAATAAACAAAAAATTAAAAATTTGACACAACCCAAACTTAGATACATTCTTAGTCATGAAATTTTTTAGTTGAAATAGATATATTTATTGGTCCCAGAGAAAAAACGCATTTTCTGTACCTACCTCTTTTTTCAACTCTGATGTCCGATATTAATATTGCTGTTAATACTCATATTTTAATAGTTTATTGGAATTGTATAAATATTATATAATAATAATAATAACAATAATATGTAAAATTATTGAATTATCTACAGAATCTTGTTTAATTTTTGTATAAATTCTATAGCACGTACCTACCTAAATATAATTCTGCATAACAAATCAAGCAAGGTTACTTCGGTCAGTATTCTGTAAACTGCAAACTACAAATGGTCAATTGATCCATTCGACCCTAGGTCCGCCCAGGTAGCGCACGTGACTATATACCTCTTATACCGACCCCAGAGCGCGCCACTAGCACAAAGTGTAAATACTGCTCTAAATAGTTATTTATGCAACAAGTATGTAAAGTAGTACTTTTTTGGTCGAGCCGAATGCGGAAATAGTAGCACGAGATAAAAAATAGTATTTTACACACGTGTTGCATACAACATTTTTCCTACAACCGAAATGTTAGTGGTGTTTCTCAAAATACAGAGTGTACTAGCATCCAGCATCTTCAAATTCTGTTAGTGCTCTTTATCATAATACTGTACAAAATGTATCTTAAACCCTTGGAAAAAACTCAGACAGAAGTGGATTAGTCTTCTGTAATTGTTCAAATTGTACATTTAATAGTAATATTAAAAATTAGGTAAGGTTAGAATACTTGTCAAAAAAAAAAATGTTCTTTAAAATTAGATTAGTACTCAATCTGCTAAAAAATTATTACATTTGTTTCATTTACAGTGTATATTAATATTTCTTAATATATTTTATTACTTCCATTATTATTTTCTATCTAATTATCTACTGGATAGGTAAATTAACCGAATTTTAAAGTTACCTAACAAAACCTATTTACTTTTCACGCACTAGTGCTTGAAAAGTGTCACTTTACACACTGTAAACAGTGGCGGATTTAGAAAATTATAATAGAATTGTTTTACTTAAAGGAACTTATTGCGCAAAAAGACATACTAATTGAATCACAAAATCGAACATTTTAAAAGTCCAACTTGACGTACTAAATAATTTAGTAAATAAAATAGATTTCACATGTGTACAAACAGCGCCACCTAATGGACACAAAGTGAAAAAAATAATAACAAACAAGCAATTGCTGACTCCCCGTCAACAAATAAACTATCATCCATTAATAAAATTACCGATAGTGTCGATCATGGAGAAAATGGCCGAAATGTAAACAAAACATTTAATAATTGCGTAGGCTTCCACAGTCTGAGTCATGAGAAATATTCGTTTTCCGGGAATGGACTGTGTCATATTTTGAGTCAGAGCTCAACGTTTCGCCCGCAGTCATATGGGGCATCTTCAGGAGCAAGAGGGATAGTATTGTCTTAAACACGGTTACCCGACGTGTCAACCACGCTAGAGGCCGAGTTTAAGCAACAAGGAAGGGAGACTCAGTTTACAAGGTTACCCGACGTGTAAACCACGCTAGAGGCCAAATAAACCAAGTGACGAAAGAAGGCCGAGAAGACGGTTATATACTAATCTAAAGATACGGTAGATGAGCAGAGCTAATGAGGACCAATGGGAATCGAGTTCGTAATGGTAGATTGGGCGTGTCGTGTTCCGAGAATCACCGGTTTCCACATGTGGCTCAAGAAATAGCCATCATCCCGATTAATGTTATTCGGATGTTTCCATATTTCTAAAGTTTCCCTGTATTTACGTCTGTAAAACTCAGGGACAGGAGCTAAAATGCGGGAATTTTCAAATAAGATGTTATGTCCTGTGTTGTGTTGGTGTTCTGCGACCGCAGATGTTAATACCATACCACTACGCAGACAGCGTTTGTGTTCTGACAATCTAGTGTGAACGCTCCTTCCTGTTTCACCTATGTATACTGTGCCGCAAGAACAAGGAATACTATAAACACCGGGCGACGACAAGGGTTCGCGCTTATCTTTAGTTTGGGGGAGTATTTCTGAGATCTTTTGTGGAGGTTTAAAAAAGGCCTTAATATTGTTTTTATTGAGAATTCTACCTATTTTGTCCGAGAAACCTTTAATGTAAGGGATAGATGCAAATGTTTCGAACGAGGTATCCACAGGTTTTTTGGGTAAAGGATTTAATTGTCTATGAATTACATTGTTGATTAATTTTACGTCATAGTTGTTCTGGATTAAACTATGTCTGATGTGATCAAGCTCCTGCTGTAGGAAATCAGGTTCAGAGATTTTAATGGCACGATGTACGAGAGCGTTGACTACTGAGAGTTTCTGCGAGGGATGGTGGTGAGAATTAAAATTGAGATACCTATCAGTGTGAGTGGGTTTTCTATAAACAGCGTGCCCTAACTGTCCGTTGGGTTTACGATTAACCAGAACATCAAGGAAGGGGAGAGTTCTGTTATTTTCTACCTCCATGGTGAATTGAATGTCCGGGTGTATGCTGTTTAAGTGTTCGTGGAACAAAGTGAGTTTTTCCGGACCATGTGGCCAAATGACAAACGTGTCATCTACATAGCGAAACCATACCTTAGGTTTGAATGTAGATGATTCTAGTGCCTTTGTTTCAAAGTGTTCCATAAATATACTGGCAACCACGGGGGACAGGGGAGAGCCCATTGCTGCACCTGAGACCTGTTTGTAAAATTGTTTATTAAAAGTGAAATAGGTTGATGTCAAGCATTTTTCAATAAGAGTTACTAGATTAGACGAGTTTCCGTTATTTTCCAATAATTTAGCGATAATAGTGATTGACTGATCAATCGGGACTTTAGTGAACAGTGATGTGACGTCAAAACTAACAAGTATGTCGTCGGGTTCTGTAGTGATATTATTGATTTTTTGTACAAAATGTTCTGAGCTTAGAATAAATGACTCAGAATTTCCTGTAAAAGGTTTTAAAATATCCGACAAATATTTAGACAGTTTATAAGTCAAAGACTCAAAATATGACACAGTCCATTCCCGGAAAACGAATATTTCTCATGACTCAGACTGTGGAAGCCTACGCAATTATTTCACAAACCTCTAAGGGGAGGATATCTATTTTAGGTCTCGTACATTTTCCAAACTTAGACATAAGATTTCCAAACTCCTTTGTGATCTTGCCTTTCTTTCTCGTTGCCGTGACCACCATGTTGTACCCAAACCTCTTAGGATCAATGATAATTTCAAAACTCGCGCTTCCAAATCTATCCTTAACAAAGCAAGTCTCTCACTTCTTAGGGAACAAATTCGCTACACACGACGAGAATTAAACGAAAGTTCTATAAAACTATACTCGCTGCATTTGGAATTGAGTAACCTTATGAACCATGAGGATTGGTTAAAATTTGATACTATCACACATGCTCAGGCCAATATTTCCTTTGAAAAAACCAGCGAAAAACAAAAGCGTAAATTTAATTCCCTCGCTCCCCAAAAAAGGTAATTCATGCTTTAGGTAAAACCGTCGTTAACATATCATCTCGCCCCCTATCGTCCAGCGAAACTTCCGTTTTATCGAAAGGGTTAAACTTTTCCCTCGCTCCTACAAAAATTCCTGTTGAAGAAATAGTCAGCTCTATCGAATCCTCCGTTAGGAAATTACCTAAAGAAGCTAGCGACACTGTACGTATGGAAGTTGTGAAATGCATCAAAAACTTCAAACCACCACCATCTAATATTAGTAGAGATGAAAGGTTAGCTCTGAAAAACCTCAAATCAGACACCAATATTATTGTTGTTGCAGCGGATAAAGGTAATGCTACAGTAATTATGGATCGCAACAAGTACGATGAGAAGGTTCTGGCCCTTCTACAGGAACAATCATATTCTCCACTTAAACGGGACCCCACAGCTAAAATTGAACGTGAAATCACCGCCCTTATTAAAAATTCAGACATTCCTGAAGACATTCAAAAACGTATTGTACCTAAATCCTCCAAACCTCCACGTCTTTACGGTTTACCAAAAATTCACAAACAGGATTACCCACTTAGACCTATTGTCAGTACCATCGACTCTCCTACTTATAAACTGTCTAAATATTTGTCGGATATTTTAAAACCTTTTACAGGAAATTCTGAGTCATTTATTCTAAACTCAGAACATTTTGTACAAAAAATCAATAATATCACTACAGAACCCGACGACATACTTGTTAGTTTTGACGTCACATCACTGTTCACTAAAGTCCCGATTGATCAGTCAATCACTATTATCGCTAAATTATTGGAAAATAACGGAAACTCGTCTAATCTAGTAACTCTTATTGAAAAATGCTTGACATCAACCTATTTCACTTTTAATAAACAATTTTACAAACAGGTCTCAGGTGCAGCAATGGGCTCTCCCCTGTCCCCCGTGGTTGCCAGTATATTTATGGAACACTTTGAAACAAAGGCACTAGAATCATCTACATTCAAACCTAAGGTATGGTTTCGCTATGTAGATGACACGTTTGTCATTTGGCCACATGGTCCGGAAAAACTCACTTTGTTCCACGAACACTTAAACAGCATACACCCGGACATTCAATTCACCATGGAGGTAGAAAATAACAGAACTCTCCCCTTCCTTGATGTTCTGGTTAATCGTAAACCCAACGGACAGTTAGGGCACGCTGTTTATAGAAAACCCACTCTCACTGATAGGTATCTCAATTTTAATTCTCACCACCATCCCTCGCAGAAACTCTCAGTAGTCAACGCTCTCGTACATCGTGCCAGTAAAATCTCTGAACCTGATTTCCTACAGCAGGAGCTTGATCACATCAGACATAGTTTAATCCAGAACAACTATGACGTAAAATTAATCAACAATGTAATTCATAGACAATTAAATCCTTTACCCAAAAAACCTGTGGATACCTCGTTCGAAACATTTGCATCTATCCCTTACATTAAAGGTTTCTCGGACAAAATAGGTAGAATTCTCAATAAAAACAATATTAAGGCCTTTTTTAAACCTCCACAAAAGATCTCAGAAATACTCCCCCAAACTAAAGATAAGCGCGAACCCTTGTCGTCGCCCGGTGTTTATAGTATTCCTTGTTCTTGCGGCACAGTATACATAGGTGAAACAGGAAGGAGCGTTCACACTAGATTGTCAGAACACAAACGCTGTCTGCGTAGTGGTATGGTATTAACATCTGCGGTCGCAGAACACCAACACAACACAGGACATAACATCTTATTTGAAAATTCCCGCATTTTAGCTCCTGTCCCTGAGTTTTACAGACGTAAATACAGGGAAACTTTAGAAATATGGAAACATCCGAATAACATTAATCGGGATGATGGCTATTTCTTGAGCCACATGTGGAAACCGGTGATTCTCGGAACACGACACGCCCAATCTACCATTACGAACTCGATTCCCATTGGTCCTCATTAGCTCTGCTCATCTACCGTATCTTTAGATTAGTATATAACCGTCTTCTCGGCCTTCTTTCGTCACTTGGTTTATTTGGCCTCTAGCGTGGTTTACACGTCGGGTAACCTTGTAAACTGAGTCTCCCTTCCTTGTTGCTTAAACTCGGCCTCTAGCGTGGTTGACACGTCGGGTAACCGTGTTTAAGACAATACTATCCCTCTTGCTCCTGAAGATGCCCCATATGACTGCGGGCGAAACGT
Source organism: Harpalus rubripes (assembly GCA_963082715.1). NCBI lineage: Eukaryota > Metazoa > Arthropoda > Insecta > Coleoptera > Carabidae > Harpalus > Harpalus rubripes. Next base: position 25,266,154 of record OY720455.1, read on the forward strand.
TGAGTTCTGACTCAAAATATGACACAGTCCATTCCCGGAAAACGAATATTTCTCAAAACATTTAATATTGAAAATCGTGTAGTAAAAACTTTAAATACAAACGAAAAAGTAGAAAATTCTACAACAACGAACACACATCTAGAAAACAAGAAACCACAGCGAATTTTAGGGTCCCGAAAAATAACTGATACTTCGATTATAAAGCCCTCCCAAAGGTTTGCACTCATCCATGTGAACAAATTACATCAGGATACAAAAGCTGAAGACATGGACCGTTTCTTGACCCCCATGTTTCCAGAAGCAAAATGCGAGAAACTAAACTCGAAGCATCCCACCTTATATTCTTCGTTTAAAGTAGCTGTTGCGGAAGAAAATAAGGCTAAAGCAATGGATCCAGATTTGTGGCCAGAAGGAACGGTTATAAATAAGTTTTTTCGATCAAAGAAAAGACCTAAAGAACTCACTAACTAATACTCTTGTTTCAGTTGTAGATGTGTTTAACATTTTCCATGTAAATGCCCAGTCTCTCACGAACAAGGTAGACGAATTAAATTTGTTTTTAAGCGAATATCTCTTTGACGTGGTATGTATATCAGAACATTGGTTTGACGCTGAACAAATTAAAGTAGTTTATACAAGTATTTGTTAATAAGTTCCTTTTGTAGAGGTACTAATTGTCATGGAGGCGTGGCAATCTTTTTAAAAGATAATATAAATCATAAACCCCTTGATTTAAGTAAATTCTGTGTCACTTTTGAAGCAGAATTTTGTGGTATTGACTTAATAGATGGAAATCTAATTATTATAACAGTTTATAGACCTAGCGGCGCTAATTTCCAAGTTTTTCTGGAACAGCTAGAATTGTTGCTAGCATTTGTCACAAATAAGAATAAGAAAATAATACTTGCAGGAGATTTTAACACAGATTTCTTAGAAATGTCTACAAATACAATGAATTTAGTTAATATTATAAATACTTTTGATATAAGACACATTATAAATGAGCCAACTCGTATTACACCCACTTCATCTTCTTGTCTTGACAATTTTCTTACAAACTGTAATGAAACTGAAATAGAGAGTAAGGTTATAGAGCCTCTATTGTCAGATCATAAAGGTATAATACTTAAATTAAAAATTGAATTTTACCATACTATGCCCGAATACATTTTCAAAAGGCGGTATAATACTTATGACATAGAGAACTTTAAAATTGCATTATTGAACGTAAACTGGAACTTTATTTATAAGCCAAATTTAGATGCTAGTTTAGCTATGAAATGTTTTGTTGATCTATTTATAAAACAAATTGATACTAATTTCAAAGTATTTAGAATTTGTAAAAACCCCAATAAAATATCCCTAAACTGGTTCTCTAAATTGTTTCACGACATGAGAACCACTTTAATGATTCTAAAAACAATTTCATTGGGTACTAACAACAAAGAAGATATAGAGAATTATAAAAATTTTAGAAAAAGTTATGGAAATGAAATTAAAAACAGTAAAAAAAGAGCATATAGTGACTTCATTGGCGGGTCAAAAAATAAGATAAGAGACAGCTGGAGAATTATAAATACGAAAAGAGGATGTAATGTCATAACAAAACCTAGCAGCAATATTACTAATGTAGAATTCAATGAATTTTTCACCTCTATTGCAGGAACTATTATAAATGGCATACCTAATAATCAAGTTCAAAATTTTAAGTGTAATCCGCCTATAGTGACCTCTCATTTTGTATTTTCTGAAATTACTGAACAAGAAGTGTTTGAAGCTACTCTGTCTTTAAATAACTCCAACTGTCGTGATGTATATGACGTGGACATTAAAATCATTAAAGAATGTATAGAATACATAGTAATTCCCTTAACTTTTCTTTTCAATAAATGTATTACAGAAAATATTTTCCCAGACTGTTTTAAACTTACTAAAGTAATTCCTGTTTATAAAAAAGGGGATAAAAAGCTCTGTGAAAACTATCGACCAATCTCTATAATACCTATGTTTTCCAAAAATTTTGAATTCATTATTAAAAAACAATTAGTTAGTTACTTAAATGAAAATAATTTTTTTAGCGAATCACAATTTGGTTTTCGCCAGAACAAGTCAACAACGCAAGCAGTTTACTCAATAATAAAAGAAGTTGTGGATGCCATGGAAAATAGAAATCACGCAGCAGTTACAGTATGTGATCTCTCCAAGGCATTCGACTGTGTGTCGCATAATATACTAGTTGAAAAATTAGAAAACTGCGGACTAGCTGGTAACACCTTAAATTTTTTTCATTCGTATTTATCTAACCGTATGCAGTGTGTGTCAATACAGGAAGAGTCATCCCCTTACTTGCCTGTAAGATATGGAGTACCCCAAGGTTGCATCCTAGGGCCCATTTTGTTTCTCATATATATAAATGATCTATCACCTTTTTTATCTCCGATTAAAACGGTTCAATTTGCTGACGATACTAGCTTCATATGCTCGGAAAAAGATGTAAACGAACTAAAGCATTTATCACAGTTAAATTTAATAAAAGCAACAACATGGTTTGAAGCAAACAGTTTAAAATTAAATGCTGAAAAGACAAGTACCATGATAATTTCTACAAGTACTGAGATTCAAAAGGGAAATACTGTTAAAATCCTTGGTATTCATATAGACGATCGATTAAATTGGTATTACCACATAAAGTATATAGCAGCGAAACTCTCGGGTATTATTTTCTTATTTCGCAGACTTACAACATTTTTAGATTTGGCAACATTATTATCAACTTACTATGGTCTTTTTCATTCACTTATCAATTATGGTATTATGTTGTGGGGTAATTCACCACACGCTATAACTATTTTTCGACTTCAAAAGAAAGCAATACGTATTATTGCTGGAGTACGAATTAATGAACATTGTAAACCTCTTTTCATTAGCCTAAAAATATTGCCACTTCCATGTCTTTTTATCCTCGCATCAGTGTTAGAAATACATAAAAACAAAGATAATTTTCAAACGGCATCAAATATCCACAAACATAACACTAGAAATGCTAACCTGATACGCCCAAATCGATTTAGATTAAAAAAATCTGAACAAAATTCAGTTCAAATAAAATTATATAACAATCTACCAAGTGAGATAAAAAACCTTTCCCAAACTATTTTCAAAAGAAAAATAATTTTTTTTTGCAACGACACTGTTTTTATTCAGTAGATGTGTACTTAAATCACGTCTACAATAATGAAGAAGACTGGGCATAGAAATATAAATAAATAAATTTATTTTTAATTTTAAATAGGAAATTCTTCGATTTTATGCATTTTATTTAAATTATGTTATATGACTTGCTAAAAACATTGTGTAAACATGTATAAAAAGCCAATAAATAAATAATAAATAAAAAAATAATAAATAATAATAAATAGGGGGGGGGCACTAAATTCGGAAAAATAAATTTTCAATATATAGGGTGAGCCCCCCCCCCACACCTTGTTAATTTTTGTATTGTTTTGTAATAAATTGCTCGTATAAATGTTTTATTATTCTAAATATGCTATTTGATGGCAGATGTAAAAAAAATTATAAAGTCAGAACTTTTATTTTAAAATAGCAACCTATAATTATTTTATTAAAATATAAACTCCCATATTTTGTCTTTTTAAGGGTCTATTTGGGGTCCTGCACCATAACAAAAAATAATAAAATGTACATTTTATACTTAAAGTATTACTTAATAAATAGCGATTAAGATGAAGAAACCAATTTTTTAATAATTTCTTTTCGAGATATTTGAGGTTTGTTGTCAGTGTCACTGTGACGTCACATTAGTGCTACTTTTCTCTCGCTGCCTACTATAGAACTTGTGCGAGAGAAAGATATAGCAATAGGTGTCGCCGTGACGTCACGTTGACTTTAAAGATCAAATTCAGTTAAACCAAAAACAATTAAGACTTTAATACTACGAATTGCTTCAAAATTAAAAGAACTTTCATTTAAAATCATAAAAAAAATCAAAGTGCAGGCCCGCAAACAAGTAAATGAGTTTGAGGAATATGAGAAATAATGTTTATTTAAATATTCTAAGTAGCCATATGAAAATAAATAAAATGCAACTATGTTGTACGAAACAAGTTAAAACATCAAATTAAGTACCTAATAAGAATAACTTGGACAAAAAATAGCGGTTTATATTTTAGAGAAATAATTATTGTTTGCTATTTAAAAAATAAAAGTTGTTAGTAGTATCTTTTAAACGTGACTTTATAAAAAATATCTACATCTGCTATCAAATAGTATAATTAAAATAATAAAACTTTTATATGAACATTTGTTATATTAATTATAAAAAAATGAGGGGAGCATTTCCAAAATAATAGACAATTTAAAAAATAAATAGATTTTCTGTATTTTTATTAGTATGTTTATTATTTTATTTATTTATGATGTGTAATACGTAAATGATAATATGTAATAATTAAATGTTTAAAAATAACAGGGGGGGCACGTGCCCGAGTGCCCCCCCCCCCTCTAAATCCGCCACTGACTGTAAAAAATGTTGTAGGAAAAGGTATTTTTCGAAGAAAAACTATTTTGAGCTTCCAGTAAAGTGCCATTTCCGGTTATCCGATTTTTACCAAAATCTAATGGGCTCTTTCCATTACAGAAAAAGTTCGAAATACAAGGTTTCAAAATTTTAAGAATGATAGTATTTGAGTTAGAGTGGAGGATCCGTACACGCACACGCAAACGCACACACACGCGCGCACCCACACACACACACACACACACACACGCACACACACACACACACACACACACACACACACACACAAACGCACGCACGCACGCGCGCACACATATACACACACACACATCATCGTGAATATGTTAAAATTGGATTCTAGGGACCTTAAAACGTGGTCATTCACCAAAATCTCGATATGCGATTTTTAGCACGATCCCTATACCTCCCTTACTAAGGATAGCGGGAGGTAAAAAGTACACCTTTTTACGGGGCGGGTTCGTTGCAAGAGTGGAATTTGCACCAGCGTTGCCTTCAATTTCGCAAATGTGGTGAAACCTGACGATATGCGAGGACCATTCTTTCTCGACAAAAAAATCGTATAAAATAAAATCGAATTAAATTTATTTCGTAAATGAAATGGCGAGCGGGCGTGGCGCGAAAAATAAAATCGTATAAAATAAATAAATATATCATCACGGCATATTACCTATTGCTGGGTGTGCCAATTTGCTTGTACACAGGTTTCGGTAATGATGTTGACATATTTGCACCATGCGGACGTTTAGCAGGCGTCACCTCATGGGCACTCATTGATGGCGTGGAGAGTGCACCACTGTGGTCAATTTTGTGGCATTTAAAATCAAATAAAATTTAATTCGTAAATGTAGTAGTCCGAAAAATAAAATTGTATAAAATTTAATTTGTAAAATTAATAATTGTATATTTTATTTTTTATTTATTTCAGTGGGGCGAGTACCCTCATTCCTCTGATTAAAGAATGGATCGAATCGGGCACCACGAAGTGTCGGATTTATGAAGAGTCAACAAGTGCATGCAAGGCTGCCAAAACGTTAACGACTTCTTCGGGACGGAAGGAAGCATATGTACCTAGCAATATAAACATTCGCAGCTCAAGTTAAACAAAACTGAAGAGTTTTATGTATTCAAAAATATGTAATTTGATTGTTATTAAAATACATAGGTAAGTACATATAAATGAGTGATCTATGTATTACGCATCATTTAATTTTGTTTTACCCTTATGTTGTATATACATTTATTATTTAAATTTTGGTTGAAATGAAGTTTACTGTTGTATAGTCGTTATTTTGAAAATTTAAATTTCGCGTGATGTTTATGTAGACGGCATGTCAGAAAGACAGGTTTCAGATGATAACCACATCTTTCTATTTAGTAATCTGTGATAAATTCAGTGTACTGTCTGTCAAATGTGCTTTCATATCAATTTTTCTAACATTGTTCAGTGTTATTTGTTGTGTGTCTAAAATATTGTTTGCCTATAACATGACGAGTGGGGATTTTTAAGGACAGTGACAGCTTTAAGTATATTTAATTTGCAAATATTGTAGTAATATTGCATAACACATACAAAGAGGTTAACTTGTCAAGAACTCAATTTCTTGTTAAAAAAAAACATACTAAAACATGAGAGAAGACTGTTTTGAGTGTAATGCAACAGTGAAATTTCTGTAACTTATAGTTACCATCAAATATATTAAATATATAAGACGGATTTGTGAAAAATTCACGGACACCAGCGGGATTCGAACCCACGGCCTCCCAATTTCTAGTCGGGCGCTCTGCCAACTGAGCTACAGGATCCCACTGAAGTTTGTGAATTTTTCACATGTCACAAGCACGTTGGATACGAGAACGGTCTTCCACATAAAGTAACGTTACCCGCACAACAGCGAGACATCACCTGTGATAGTGAATAGGCACTACAGTATTATGTATGAGAGAAGACTGTTTTGAGTGTAATGCAGCAGTGAAATGTCTGTAACTTATATTTACCATCAAATATATTGAATATATAAACGAAGACGGATTTGTAAAAAATTCACGGACCCCAGCGGGATTCGAACCCACGGCCTCCCAATTTCTAGTCGGGCGCTCTGCCACCTGAGCTACAGGATCCCACTGAACTTCGTGAATTTTTCACATGTCACAAGCACGTTGGATACGAGAACGGTCTTCCACATGAAGCAACGTTACCCGCACAACAGCGAGACATCACCCGTGTTGTGCGGGTAACGTTACTTCATGTGAAAGACCGTTCTCGTATCCAACGTGCTTGTGACATGTGAAAAATTCACGAACTTCAGTGGGATCCTGTAGCTCAGTTCGAGGGGTTGGTCACTTAAGTAGAAAGCGTACAATTCAATTTTAATTCCACTAATTCTTCTAATTCCTAGCTAATTCCACTAATTCCTTGGTAATTCCACTAATTCCTAAATAATTCGACTAATTCCCAGGTAATTCCTCTAATTCCCAGGTAATTCCTCTAATTCCCAGGTAATTCCGCTAATTCTCAGATAATTCCTATCCAATTCCTATAATTTTTGATAATCAATACCTTGATTATATAAGTACTTTGTTACTTTTATTCGTAGTAATTTCAAAATTATGTGATATCTAATCCATTTTTGCGTTAATACGCTCTTAGTGTTTAAGTATACTTTTGAAAACACCTCTTGTTTAATGTTATAGTAAAAATTAAAATTATATTAGATTTATGGATACATATCTGACACATAATGGAAGTCAAAGTAAAAGCAAAAAGTAAGGATAACATTAATTGAAAAACCAAAGATAATACCAATACAAAATAAACATGGCAACAGAAAACTGGACAGAAATAAACATGCCAAAGAATATGTTAAATATCGTTTACTTATTCTCCATTTTATTATAAATATATTAATTTTCAATATTGAACATGCTAGTCAAACTAGCCCAATTTTTAACTTCATTTAAATTCATTTAAATAATAAAATATGGAGTGTTATGTTTAAAAAGCTTAACATAGAAATTAATGTTTTCAAAAATTGTCGATCACTAATTTATGTCAATGTAAACAAAAGCTTTCTTTATAAAACTGTTTTTACAGATTATAGATATTCGATTCCATTTTTGAGATAGAGTGATGATAAAGAAGTGACCGTTTTTAAGGAAAAACAAAAAAGTTGTGTTAAGCCGAAAGTGGTTAATTATGGTAAAATGTTTCTATTGTTTCATATATAGAATTTTCTGCTGAATTCAAGCACAAAATAAAAAATTTGGCATACTATTTCAATAAGAAAGTTAGGAACATTTCCGGTTAAACCGGAATAATAATTGTTTTGAAAATATTTTAGTTGAAACGGGTATGTCGGAAAACCCATTTACCAAATTTCGTAAAATATAATTAAATAGTTTTTAAAATGTTTTTTTTTAAATAAATACATATTTATTATTTTTAATTTATTAGTATAGTTTATTATTAAATTTTAAAGTTATTTTCATATAAGGATTTACAATTAATTTTTTAAAATTAGAACTGAGATGGATTAAAAAAGTGAAAAATATATTGATATCTAGAACATATATTTAGATTATAAACCAAGGTAACTGTTAAAATTTTAGTGAATTCCCTAAAATTCTAGTTATTTCCCGGGTAATTCCTTCATTTCCTAGTGAATTCCTTCAATTCCTAGAGAATTCCTATAATTCTGTGTTAATTCCTTTAATTCCATGTAAATTCCTCTAATTCCTAGCTAATTCTTGCCAATTCCTACTCAAGTGTACAACTAATTCCCAAGTGATCAACCCCTCGGCTCAGTTGGCAGAGCGCCCGACTAGAAATTGGGAGGCCGTGGGTTCGAATCCCGCTGGGGTCCGTGAATTTTTCACAAATCCGTCTTCGTTTATATATTTAATACTAAAACATGTTTCCGAGCTCTATTTTCATGTTTTTATATGATATTTTACATACAAGAATAGAGTCCAATAAAAAAAATGCATTTTAAAGCTGGACCCTATTCTAAACTCCGCTCAAAGAGATATATTCGTCTGGCAATGTACTTAATATTTTACAAATCAAAAATAAATTAGGTAATTTTGAAGTATTTGCAGCATCTTTACTCATTTCTTGTTCCAAATCATGCCATAAATTTTACAATTTCGATAAATGATTGGCAACATCATCGCTTGGATGTTTTTTGAATCCAAAAAATTCTTTACAAAAATAATACATTTTGTCCTCAGACACTCCATCAAAGAATCTATAAAGTTCTATCCACACTTCTCTAGCCGTATTTACACGCATTATCTTTTGTAATGTACATTCTGACATACTTATAGTTAAAACAATTAATGCGTTACTGTCAGCTTTTAAAAATAAATCTAATGCATTTTTATATATCGTCCTTTGATCACTGCTTGCATTTTCTGGAGGTTCACTAGGTTTTCAACCTGCCTTCAACGATGTCAAGCGCCCCTGGAATACTTCTTAAGCAAATTCACACTTTATATTTCCACGTACTCCAATTTATTTTCCCTTCTAATAAACCGATGTTTATCAGCTTTGTCGAATCCATTGCTTATAATAGATGTTGACCTCAAAAATAAAACAATTTTTACGTGGTATTTAAAAAATATAGTGATAGATACAAATTTTGTGTTACTTCTGTGCAGTTTAATGATTGCATATCTAGGCCCATAACCTATTGGAATATTTCAAAGAATGCACAATAACACAATTTGTAAATGCTATTTTATTAGAACAAGTATAATGAATATGACACAACCAAAAGATATTTTTATTGGTATACATAATTTGCTGATCAAAAAAAAAGAATATAATAATGCTACATGGTCTGATACCATCTTTATATTGTATATACAGCAGTAGTAAGTAAGCGTAATTAGGGTGTAATTAGTGCTAATTGCTTTTTAATGATCTAGAATTTGTGACGTATGTTGTGTAAAAATAACTTGCTTTTTAATGATCCGGTATTTGTGACGTATGTTGTGTAAAAATACATTTGGGGTATTTCCACTTTGTTCTTTTTCGTATAAATGCCGAACTACAAGAACTGTAGTTATAAGTGTTTTGTTATTTGTTTCTGAAGAGGTCCTCTAATTGCCCGAAACATTTGGGGTATTTTCACTTTGTTCATTTTCTTATAAATGCCGAACTAGTATACCAACCATACTTGAAAAGCAAACTTTTTCCAAACTTTCAATTTAAAAATGAGGGAGAGTATATATTCTTCTATTCTCATTTATAAAATGAATGCGCGTATAGTGTTTCAGTTCGGGAAATCCGTGTTTTGAAAGCTCATTAAGAACAAATTACGCTAAGTTTGAAAAAGAAACAACATAAAAATTTTCCAGATAGCAATTTTATTGACTCATTAAAAACAAATTACAGTAAGGTTGAAGAACAACACAAAAATTTTCCAAATTAAATACGTCATTAATTTATACAGTACATAGCAAGTCGAAAATTAACTTCTCAGTTGAGTACAACGACCACACTTGTTTAGTATACTTGTAATAACAATTTTGAGGTTAAGAGGATCCAATAATTTATTCTATTATAGATGATTGGGCCTTAGGAATCCATGAATAAATGTTCATACGTCGTAAGATGTATTATAATAAATGTCATTATAATACATCTTACGACGTATGAACATTTATTCATGGATTCCTAAGGCCCAATCATCTATAATAGTATACTTGTAATATTCAGCGCTGCTCGACTTACAAAATGGCTACAGGCTTAAATTCTGTTCCGAACAGTGATGTTCTTCTGAACAAAACAGTATTGGATGTATTGCGTTATTTTAGTGCTGGCGCGTTTCAAACAGTGAAGCAGATAAAAGAAGCGTGTGAATACATTAATTATAAAATCGTGTTTGAGGACTACGAGTTTTTAAATCAATGGGAGAGGACCTAGTATGATAAACTAACGAGTCTTAGACTTCGACGTAAGTAGATTGTAAATTCATCATTGTTATTAATTAACTAAATGAAAAAAAAATTAAAGATTCAAAACTGCTGACGCCGATCACCAGTGGCCACATCGCCACCGCAGTTTCAGGACCCAGTAGTGCACGCACGTCAACGGGTATGATAAAAAAAATTATTTACCGATTTCGTTTATATATTGATGATTCAATTTTCAGGCGCCGGAAATAGTCGTCAAGCTGATGGTACAGCTACAGCGGCTTCAGGTGGCGTTAATTCAGGTACATTTTCGTGGTTTATTAAGCAGTTATTTTAATAACAGCTGTGTAACATTATTTAGGTTCACGTAAACGTAACGGGTGAGTGCTCCGCATTCGTTAAAAAAAATTGGGTTAACGTCGCGTAGGCTGCAGTTCTCGATGACTGCGATAGCGAGCGAAAACCCCTTGAAGTGGCTAGAGGTATGCTCGTAATTTCTTTTATATTTAAAATTTAATTTTTTTTTTATTTTTTTAATATAGAGCACAATAACGAAGTTGATAAAATACGCGGCAGTCAACATCCAACCGAATGCTTACGTGGGAATTGTGATAGACAACGAAGACTACCCCGACAAACCCGTATATGTGCCATGGCGTAAATTCTCTCATCTCAGCTGCGGTGTCGTTCTGGATCGGATTGGAAGCGTTTTCCAAAGCAACGCGACGTTTTTTTACTAACAACAAGATGACATTGCGGCTGGACATCGTCGCGTTACCTTCAGGTAGAGGGAGGGGATCACTTGTGGATGGTAAATGTGTTACTTTTCAAGCGTCTAGTATATCAAAAAACAGTATTTACGTTATTGAAAATAAAAATAATTTGTGTTTGGCGTATGCTATAGTGGTCGCCATTGAGTATATAAATTTAGGTTATAACAAGGCAGCGTTAAAGAAAAAATTTACAACTAAAACTGGGCAAAAATTATTGCATGATCGAGCCGTAGAACTTTGTCATAGTGCAAATGTTAACCTAACTAGAGGGGGTTCGTATGAACACATTGAAATATTACAAAAAAATTAAAAACTTACATAATTGTTGTGTATTCCGACAGAAAAGGTACCGAGTTGTATTTTCACGGTGATCGCACCTTGTCAAAACCGCGGTTAAATCTTTTAATGGAAAATTTTCATTATAACGTTATTTTAAGTTTGACCGGCGCATTTTCAGCTAGCTATTTTTGTGAGTATTGTTTAAAACGGTTTAACACGCCTGAAACCCATACAATTACCTGCCCTTTTTTATGTCCGTGCTGTCACGCAAAACCACCATGCGCTGAGACTGTAAATAACGTTTCTTGCGGGTTATGCAGAAGAAACTTCCGAGGTGCGGGTTGTTTACGCAATCATGTTGAAAATAGTTTATGCTCAAAATTAAAACGCTGTTTCACCTGTAATAAAAATGTTCGAATTTCGCGAAAGAGAAAACACGTTTGCGGCTTTGAATACTGCACAACATGTTGCTGCGACAAACCAATCCACCACCACTGCTATAGGGCTGTGAATAAGCTTTCGAAAGGAAAATTATTAGAAAAACCTAATTTTCTTCTCATATTTTTTAACTTTGAGACAATGCAGGAGAAAAAAGTTAGCAGCATTTTATCTTTACATGAGATAAATTTGTGTGCCGCACAACATGTCTGCGTTAAATGCGTTGAAAATGATGATATTGAGAGTTGCTGTACACGGTGCGGAGTGCGGCAGCGTATATTTACAAATGACAGCGGCAATATCGTAAAACAGTTTTTGAAATACGTGGCGCTAATGTCTTTGAAATTTACTGTCACTGTCATAGCACACAATTTAAAAGCATTTGATGGGTGTTTCATATTAAGAGAAATGATGAATAATGTAGAGCGCTGGAAACCCGAAATTATAAGAACCGGTGCTAAAATAATACGGATAAAATACGGCGAATCAATACGTTTTATTTATAGCTTAAATTTTATCCAACTCCCTTTGTCATCATTTCCAAAAGCATTTGGTTTCAAAGCTGTAAAAGGTTATTTCCCCCACTATTTCAATACCTCCGAAAATAAAAATTATGTTGGTGCATTGCCAGAGAAAGAATATTTCGGTTACAACAATATGAAATCTGATGCGATGAATGATTTTTTGGACTGGTATAATACAAAATTATCTCAAAATTATGTTTTTAACATGCGCGAAGAAATTGTTAGGTACTGTGCCCTGGACGTCAAAATATTGCGACGTAGTTGTCTGCGGTTTCGAAAATGCTTTGTTGAATCTAACAGCGTTGATCCGTTGTATGAATGTTTTACCATCGCGTCGGCGTGTAATTTAACATTCAGACGAAATTTTTTAGCTTCAAACATTATAGCTGTTTTACCCAATAACGGGTATAGAAAGAGTGATAAACACTCTAAAATTTCACTGCAATGGCTTGAGTAGGAAGCAATTAAACGTGGTGTGTTCATTGAGCATGCCGGTAACGGCTACGAAGTACGTTTAAAGGAAAACCTGTTAGTGAATGGTTTCTGTCGTGAGACAAATACAGTGTTTGAATTTTACGGGTGCTTCTGGCATGGTTGCAGCCACTGCTATATAAACCAAACAGAGAAACTGGCAGATAAAAACGACGCAATGTTCACGAGATTTGAAAACACGCTATATAAGGAGGAAAAAATTAAAAATTCCGGTTATATTTTAATAACGATGTGGGAGTGTTTGTTTTTTAAACAAATTAAATTAAATTTAGACTTACAAAATTTTATAAACGCGCAACTCGATGGCGAAATTACACCTCTGAACCCGCGTGACGCCTTTTTCGGGGGCCGAACTAACGCTTAAAAATTGTACCATAAATGTAATTTAGGTGAAACTATAAAATATTTCGACGTTTGTTCATTGTACCCGTTTGTTAACAAGTACGGTAAATACCCCCTCGGTCACCCGATAAATATTTACATATGCAAAGAACAATGCACAAAATTAGATTTTTCAAAATTAGATGGTTTAATTAAATGCTTAATTTTACCGCCTCAAAATTTGTATCACCCCGTACTCCTGTACAGGTGCTGCGGGAAGCTTATGTTTCCTCTATGCAGAGCATGCGCCGAAACAATGGCAAAAACTAAATGCTGTCACCCGCCTTCAGAACGTCAATTTGCTGGCACATATGTGGCTGATGAGCTACGGAAGGCTCTCGAACTTCGCTACACGCTTGTTGAAGTTTATGAGGTATGGGAGTACGGAGTACGAAACCGTTTCGTATAATAAAGAAACCAAATCTGGTGGGCTTTTTTCGGAATATGTTAATAACTTTTTAAAAATTAAGCAGGAGTGCAGCGGGTGGCCGGCGTGGTGTTCTGATGAAGGCAGTAAGGATAGATATATTAGGGAGTATAATGAGCGCGAGGGGGTCGAATTGGATAAAACTAAAATAGAAAAAAATTCAGGCATGCGCTTAATGTCAAAAGTAACGCTAAACTCTTTCTGGGGTGAATTTGGCCAAAAAGAAAATGCAACGCAAACGGCAATTATTTCGCAACCGTACATTCTATTCGACCTAATTACTAACCCTGGTATATCTATCCAGGATATTACAATAATTAACCCCGAAACGTTGGTAGTAACATACGAGCGTGTGCTCGACGATGTCGAAATTCTAAAAACTGTGAATGTGGTTATAGCCGCTTATACCACCGCAGGGGCTCGTCTGCAGCTATACAGCTATTTGGAGAAATTGGGGGATCGGGTTTTATATTACAACACGGATAGCGTTATATTTACACACACGGACGGTCAGTGGCTTCCGTCTACGGGTGATTACCTCGGTGATATGACCGATGAAATGTTGGAGTACGGGGAGGGTAGTTACATTTCTGAATTTGTTAGCGGCGGTCCAAAAAATGATGCTTTTAAATTCTGGAATAGCAGTAAAAATTGTTTCGACACGATCTGTAAAGTGACGGGTTTGACGCTTCATTATGATAACGCCAAAACAGTAAATTTTGAAACAATTAAAAGTATGATTTGCGGCCAAAATGAAGAACACGTAATTACTCTCACCGGTAGGGTTATAGTACGCAATACCCAGTACGAGGTATTCACGAAATCGGCAACAAAAAAGTATATGTACAAATATACTAAACGTTGCCGCTTAGCTGAAAATTACAACACTGTACCGTACGGTTTTCAACAGTAATAATAATAATATTGCTGTAGATAACACATAGCCGGGTGATCTTTGTAAAATATGTATATATATATATATATATATATATATATATATATATATATATATATATATATATTAAACGATTATTTATTTTTACATATTTTTTCTTTTTGTTCACACAGGACCCTCATTTTTTAATTGTCTGTAGCGACGTTTGACACCTGAGCGATATTAGTCGTCAGAAGTCTGTAGCGTTGACGGCGGCACTTTATTAAAATGAATTTTCCCCAGCACTTGTATTTCGGTCCAGGGAATAAATTAAACCGCGGCAAGCCTGTAGACAGAGACGATGAGATGTCCGAAGAACACGACGCGGATTATTTTAATTCTAGAAGTTTCAATGACGTAGTTCTAGCCGATCAAAAAACGATAAACAAGTTTAACGATGATTGGTGTAAAACCCAAAACTGGCACAGTCTTATGGGCCGGGTGTGTTTGCAAACAAAAAGATTTATAGAAAAGAAGCTAGGTAGAAGTATATATCCGTGGAATATGCCGAAAATATAAATAATAATAAAAATGTTTAAACGATCACTTTAAACGGTAATTACGAGACGCCACAGGGTTAAAGTAATAAAAAATATATATGTATATATTTGTATTATATTCTTTTATTTAAAATAATGTGCAAATAACATTTTACAAAGAGAGTCATTGTTGTCATAATTATTACCAAATATACTTAAAAAACTATCAATATTGTTACCAAATAATTAAAAAGAAATAAAACACAATATTGTCCACAAACAGTTGAATTCAAATTTTGAATTTGTTTGTTGTTATAACTACACATAGTACTGTTCCTTTTGATAAAATTCAAAATTTTACCGTATGGTTTTCTTGCAAAACTGTCAAAAAAATACGCAAAATTATGAATATCAATGAAAATTGCCATCCAGTGCCTACCTGACATATAATCAGGATCATGATTCACAATAATTAGACTCGGTTTAGACACATAATGCGGTAATGTATTATTTGCAGAAACAAGAGCAAAATATGTTTTCTCCATGTGATTCATTTTCTTGAGGCATCCGTCCAGCTGAATAGTATTCATTGTATCACGTTTGTAAATTGTTCGCGTTTTCCAAAGAACATCGAGCGTTCTTAATAATGTGATTACCGCAATGTGAAGATTTAAATATGTTATTTAAATATTTTAACCGGGGACAGCCTAAATTTTCAATGTTTATAATACGTATTTTTGAATTTTTTTTATCAAGATAATTTTTCTTCTCTAAACCTTTCACGTAAACGCAGTCAATAAATTTTAACGAAGTTTGTAAAATATTGTCCAAGTTTTCATATTCTGTGCTTCCATCAGTCCACTTAATACCATGATAATTTCTTGTTAACCATTTAACTTGAACTTTGTTCCGATGTAAAAGTGTGGCGCATTCTTTTGGTGATTTAAATAAATAATATTTTTGGAATAATCGTTCTGCACAGGTAAGAACTGCTAACTCCTAAACACGTTCGCGCCGTAATGTTATTTACAGATCTTACATCTGAGCCGTAACTGATTTTGTCAATTTTCTTGTAATGCACTAAACATTAAAAAAATCATTACAATTATTTGTAAAACGTAGTTATAGAAAACCGACTTTGAAGTTAATATTCCATACTCTTAAATTTAAATTTAACATATTACAAATTATACAAAATTCAAATTACAGCTTATAATAAATTCTTTCAAAAATTTACGTAATGTACCACCGGTGGTACACGCCGGCCCTGACCAAAGTACGTCGTGTACCACTAGTGGTACACGTCGGCGCGAACGTGTTAATGACAAAAACTTTGTCTTCAACAAGAAACCCTTGAAAATCTATGAACGCAGTCATTGCTTCAAAAGCTAGATGCAAACTAAATAATTAACGTATAAACGACTGCAATTATATATTTTAGCTGCTATAATCAACAATAACATTTCTTTTTTTATCTATTTCGATCATACTGTCAAATTCAGCGTATAGTTTCAGCAAGTAGTGACTTAAACCCGATTTCTAAACGTAAACTTCCGTTTCTTATAAGATTCCAATGGGACTGCGTACCTGATGATGTCTGCAGTTAAATCAAAAACTGTAATGCAATAACCGTTGCTATAATCCTCCCGTGATATGTCATTTCCTTCGTTAAGAAAATGAATTCCCATGCCGGGGAATAAGAACTTACGAATTTATCATTTGTAAAATTTAGTTGTAGAGGTTTACTAGGAATTTGTTGACCATCAACAAATAATGATAAATAATTTAAATCGCAATGTTTAAAATCAAACGGATTTAATTTTAAGTCACCATTAAATGCCTTATTTGACACGAAACAAATGTATAAGAAATATATTGTCCAAAGATTTGCTTTGAATTGTTTGCGGGATAGTTAAAACTTTTATTTCGCTTCTGGTAATAGGGTATTTCGCTGTTGTCATTTCCAAAGCTTTCGCGTGCGCTATCATAACACTTGGATTTATCTGCTGCCGTCGAATTAATAAGCTTGCATCCATAATTTTTAATTTTCCAGGCACATTGTCACCCATAAGTGAAAAACTATTTCTAGATCGAACAAATTTAACACGAATTTCAACACCATTCATTAAAAATTTCTCTTGATTGAATATGTCGCAATTTAAATGACAAATAAGTTCAACTTCTTTACTATTTTTTGTAAAACTATACCGTTTATTAAATCCTTTATTCTCATTAGTCATTATATCCATTTTACCGCTTGTATCAGGATACCATAATCCACAGGTTAAATGTGACTTTTTAGCAGATGGCCCATAATTTAAAAGTGTATCCAGATAACATTTGTAAGCGTAAGTATTATTTGGTAGTGAAATAAGTTTTTGATTTAAATAAACTTCAACTTGACTAAACATCGAATGTAAAATATTATTAACAGGTGCAATTTTTACATTATTATTTTCTTCAAAATCACTTCCATCATCTTTAGTTAATTTTATATTCACAGAAATTAAAGTATGTGCTAAATCTATATAATCTTCACCACCGTTTATAACAAATTCCAGCGGTGCATCTTCTGATATACTTGATAGGGTTTTATAATGTACCCAGCGACCATTTTCAATGCTTGTTTGTGTAGCAGGAACAGTAAAAAGATCCAATTCAGATTTAGCGCATTCACAACTTCTACGATGTAAAAAAGCCATTTTTATTTTTTATCAAAAATATCTGGTGATTGCACACGTCTCTTTTTAATTTTGGATGTCTTTAAGCGCCGCTGGGAACTCGAGTTATGAATTTTATTTGTTAACCGTTGTCTTTTTATAAGTAAACCAGAACCTATCAAACTATCAATTTTAGTTTTAGCTTGACGTTTTAAGTTGTTAACTGATTCGTTGAATCGCGAGTTGAGCGCCTCCTTCACAGGTGTATCTTTAACTACATCATTAAAAAAATATGTGCCCGACCGAATAGTTTCTTTTCCGACAGTTTTTAATCCGCTTTTAACAAACGGCATTACACTTCTCAACAATCCTTTTAGGAAACTCCCAAAACCATGACCCTTTTGGTAAGCATTATCTCTGTAAATTGCACCGACTCCTCTACCCGCCTGATTTACATAATAGTCGTGGTAATGACATGAATTCATTGTGTTAACTTCTTAAAGCGAAGTTTTACATTCACTGTACCGTACAGGAATGGTGCTTTTTCACCAGTGCTAGTTCTTATATCTATTTCAATATTTTCAAATTCTCTTTTTAATACTGGGATATAGTGAGGTTGTGTAAAAAACTGTACTTTTTGGGTACCATAAATGTAATGACTGTTGTCAATTGCAACAATTATAATAACGTTAGCGAAAATATCTCCAATCATTTGCGATTCTACAATATCACTATACACAAACAGCTGTGATGGTAATCCTAGTAATACATTTGACGGATATATTGAAGATTGATTAAGTATATTAGTACCTGGTTCAAAACCAAGTTGTAAACTTAACCGTGGAGATAATTTCAATGATGTTATAAAACGACTAATAGAGCTACATAACACTTTCTTACTACCACCATTTATTCTAAATTCAACTTTGTCCTTTTGCAATATTATATTTGCATTCAGAGCTGTCACTATTGATTCTATAGATTGGTAATTACCCGAATCTATTTTAGTTTTGTAATCTATGAGCAAGAGAGTATTTTTATTCTTCTTAAGGTATAAATTAACAACATCGTCAACGGATTTGTATTTTTTATGTCGCATTATGTTTTTAAGCCACATAGAGAATCTTACATGTGTAGCGTCCATTTCATCTTTTACAGTTATATTGTATGTGCAATATACGGTATTATCGTCCTCCGTAACTGATGAAAACGAGCACGGGTATTGTATTTCAGTTAATCCTACACACCACTCTCCCGATAGATGTATACTTTTTGGCAACTGCGTAAAATAGTTAGCTGAAGTATTTTCTGGAAAATAATTTTTCGAATTGTTTGATAGCAGAGTTAAATAAAAATCAGTCAATTTATTAGAATTCATATTCGCGTAAGAGAGTTACTCGGAATCCACGAGTTAAACTTTGACGGGTAATTTTTCCACTGAACTAAAATTTCAGTGCGTCCGTTTTTATAGCGTTTTTTCAAAATTTTATCTATTTGAAAATAATTGTCAGGAGTATATGTTACACGCTGAATTTCTGGCTGATAAAATATGCCATCCACGGGGTCGTTTTATAAATCACACATTTTGTATACAACAGGATCTCTCAAAATAACGTCAGTAATTTTAAATATTTCACCACTCCAGTTATTAACATAACCTTTTTCAAAGGCATGTTTATATTTAGCAATACATACAAAAGCACCAACTTTATATAATTTATTTTTCTGTTTATTGGGAGGTTTATTGCCGTTAATATTATTATATACTGTTAAAATGTTATCTTCACATACTTCATTTGGTGCCATTTTAATTGTTCTGTGGTATGAATTATTATAATTATTTACTAAATCCTGCAACACGTCGATATACCTGTTATAAATGACGATTAAATGTTAGCGCTGAAAATTAGAATATTAAAACACATTTATCATCAAACCGGTATATACAGTACTAATACAAAAATAATAACAAATCTAGATGACCGTCGCCTGGCCGAACCCGGTCACGCGGAATCCTCCTTCACGCCGTGATTATTTCTGTAAAAGAATTAACACATGAGAAATACTCAGTGAGGACGCAATCATTTACAAAAGGTTCAGGCATTCACACACCGTACACACATATTGGCAACTACGGGCAGTACCGCTAGTTACTACGGACCCTCTGCCGCTTCGGTGGTGATCCGGAGACAATCCTCTTAACCAACTGGATCAGATCACTACAGCCCTAACTGCTGCTACGCTGGCGACCACAGAATGTGGGTCACTACAGCCTTCCCTGCTGCTACGCTGGCGACCCTCGGGTTCACACGAGCGGCCACTACGGAACCACTGCCGCTTCGGTGGTGATCCGGAGACATTCCTCTTAACCAACTGGATCAGATCACTACAGCCCTAACTGCTGCTGCCGTTGGCGACACCAGATGTGGGTCACTACAGCCTTCCCTGCTGCTACGCTGGCGACCCTCGGGTTCACACGAGCGGCCACTACGGAACCACTGCCGCTTCGGTGGTGATCCGGAGACAATCCTCTTAACCAACTGGATCAGATCACTACAGCCCTAACTGCTGCTGCCGTTGGCGACACCAGATGTGGGTCACTACAGCCTTCCCTGCTGCTACGCTGGCGACCCTCGGGTTCACACGAGCGGCCACTACGGAACCTCTGCCGCTTCGGTGGTGATCCGTAGACAATCCTCTTAACCAACTGGATCAGATCACTACAGCCCTAACTGCTGCTACCGTTGGTGACACCAGATGTGGGTCACTACAGCCTTCCCTGCTGCTACCGTTGGCGACCCTCGGGTTCACACGATGCGGCCACTACAGTACACCGTACTGCTCGCACACACACCCACAATCATACACATGCTAGATTAACTCTCTCACCTGAATCACTATAATATCGATGTTCTCACACTGAAATCTAGAAATAAACTGAAATAAAATACGTGAATACCAGTATCATTAAATATAGCTCTTATCCAACAGCATCGGTTACGTACCTAAATAGCTAATTAGAGACAAAACATAATAAATTTAATAAAAATAATCTTACGCAAAATAATATATGTGACAGTTCGGCCATCCTGAAAAGTTCCTCGTCCTCGAGGAATCAATCCCAAATTCCTGCAGCATCCGAAGGCTGTTGTCTTCCGACAGTTCACGTGTACTTCGCGAATTTTCTCACTCCAGGAAACCAGTAAATTCCAAAATGCCCAAACTCATCAAGACAGGAACGTACTATCTGCAGCCGTTGTCCTCTAGGTACAACCCACTTCCGGACGCGGTAATTCGGTAAACCCGTTCGTCTCGTAAACAGTAATTTTTATAAATATTCCTTTCGTAGTTAGTTTCCGGTGGTTTACTTAAAATGTTCTTGATAATTTTCAATTTGTCATTTGCCCGGCGAGTATCCAGTCAGCTTGTTATAATTTTATCCTTCTGAATTGTTAATTCTGCATCAGTTCAAGACTGGTAGAACACATTCCATATCTTTGTCTGCTACTACATTGTTCGCGGGAATACGTGCTTGTTTCCTTCATGGTTATGCAAGTGGGCCCCATATCGACGTACGCTTAGACAATTATCGCTTACCTCCGCAGAAGTTGTTAAGATGTTCCTTTCAGGCATTTGTGGTTGTGGCTCTTGTTGACGTTGAACATGCTGATGTTGACGTTGTTGTGGTCGCTGGTTCCTACTTGCACTGAATTCGCCTCCAATTCGATACTCGTTGCCGTTTTTTGTCATACTGTCAACGTGTATGTCCCAATTTTCCACAAATAAAACAACAAATGTTCTCCATTCCATCGTCGTGCTGCTGCGTAGTATAGTAAGGCCACTTGTACTTCTGAAAAGTACGATGTAAATCGCGTTTAACGGGAGTGGAAAGGTTTCGTGTCGCTAATTTATCTTCGATAAGGGCAAGTGTTGAGTAGCGCCAGCTTCTCATAATAGTACTGCAACATAAGTTCATCCGGTTTCTTGTTGCGAGAAATCATTTCTTGAAGCAACTGAAAATAATTTTCCTGTGACGGAAATTCCTTCAACAACATAGCCTTCTATGACTCCCAAGAATGATTTATTCTTTGCAGCGCTTTATACCATATTTCAGCATACCCTCTCCAGCGAGATGTCACATACATGATGCTAGTTATTTAGTCCCATTTATGCATAGCGCGTAAAGTGAACGTACATACTGAAATTGAGGACTGTTGTTAGGTAAGGTCATGTTGTAATGTTGTTCCAGGTTCGTAATCCAGCTAAACATAAACGTAATCAATATCTGTACTGTTTTGTTGGTGTGATCCTAAAAGCTGAAAGTTACAAATGTTCTTATCCCACTTCTGAAATGTTATAAATGACGATTAAATGTTAGCGCTGAAAATTAGAATATTAAAACACATTTATCATCAAACCGGTATATACAGTACTAATACAAAAATAATAACAAATCTAGATGACCGTCGCCAGGCCGAACCCGGTCACGCGGAATCCTCCTTCACGCCGTGATTATTTCTGTAAAAGAATTAACACATGAGAAATACTCAGTGAGGACGCAATCATTTACAAAAGGTTCAGGCATTCACACACCGTACACACATATTGGCAACTACGGGCAGTACCGCTAGTTACTACGGAACCTCTGCCGCTTCGGTGGTGATCCGGAGACAATCCTCTTAACCAACTGGATCAGATCACTACAGCCCTAACTGCTGCTACCGTTGGCGACCACAGAATGTGGGTCACTACAGCCTTCCCTGCTGCTACGCTGGCGACCCTCGGGTTCACACGAGCGGCCACTACGGAACCACTGCCGCTTCGGTGGTGATCCGGAGACATTCCTCTTAACCAACTGGATCAGATCACTACAGCCCTAACTGCTGCTACGCTGGCGACCACAGAATGTGGGTCACTACAGCCTTCCCTGCTGCTACGCTGGCGACCCTCGGGTTCACACGAGCGGCCACTACGGAACCACTGCCGCTTCGGTGGTGATCCGGAGACATTCCTCTTAACCAACTGGATCAGATCACTACAGCCCTAACTGCTGCTGCCGTTGGCGACACCAGATGTGGGTCACTACAGCCTTCCCTGCTGCTACGCTGGCGACCCTCGGGTTCACACGAGCGGCCACTACGGAACCACTGCCGCTTCGGTGGTGATCCGGAGACAATCCTCTTAACCAACTGGATCAGATCACTACAGCCCTAACTGCTGCTGCCGTTGGCGACACCAGATGTGGGTCACTACAGCCTTCCCTGCTGCTACGCTGGCGACCCTCGGGTTCACACGAGCGGCCACTACGGAACCTCTGCCGCTTCGGTGGTGATCCGTAGACAATCCTCTTAACCAACTGGATCAGATCACTACAGCCCTAACTGCTGCTACCGTTGGCGACACCAGATGTGGGTCACTACAGCCTTCCCTGCTGCTACCGTTGGCGACCCTCGGGTTCACACGATGCGGCCACTACAGTACACCGTACTGCTCGCACACACACCCACAATCATACACATGTGTCACAGATATTATTTTGCGTAAGATTATTTTTATTAAATTTATTATGTTTTGTCTCTAATTAGCTATTTAGGTACGTAACCGATGCTGTTGGATAAGAGCTACATTTAATGATACTGGTATTCACGTATTTTATTTCAGTTTATTTCTAGATTTCAGTGTGAGAACATCGATATTATAGTGATTCAGGTGAGAGAGTTAATCTAGCATGTGTATGATTGTGAGTGTGCGTGTGAGCAGTACTGGGTACTGTAGTGGCCGCATCGTGTGAACCCGAGGGTCGCCAACGGTAGCAGCAGGGAAGGCTGTAGTGACCCACATCTGGTGTCGCCAACGGCAGCAGCAGTTAGGGCTGTAGTGATCTGATCCAGTTGGTTAAGAGGAATGTCTCCGGATCACCACCGAAGCGGCAGTGGTTCCGTAGTGGCCGCTCGTGTGAACCCGAGGGTCGCCAGCGTAGCAGCAGGGAAGGCTGTAGTGACCCACATCTGGTGTCGCCAACGGCAGCAGCAGTTAGGGCTGTAGTGATCTGATCCAGTTGGTTAAGAGGATTGTCTCCGGATCACCACCGAAGCGGCAGTGGTTCCGTAGTGGCCGCTCGTGTGAACCCGAGGGTCGCCAGCGTAGCAGCAGGGAAGGCTGTAGTGACCCACATTCTGTGGTCGCCAGCGTAGCAGCAGTTAGGGCTGTAGTGATCTGATCCAGTTGGTTAAGAGGAATGTCTCCGGATCACCACCGAAGCGGCAGAGGGTCCGTAGTAACTAGCGGTACTGCCCGTAGTTGCCAACATGTGTGTACGGTGTGTGAATGCCTGAACCTTTCAGAAATGATTGCCTCCTTACTGAGTATTTCTCATGTGTTAATTCTTTTACAGAAATAAGCACGGCGTGAAGGAGGATTCCGCGTGACCGGGTTTGGCCAGGCGACGGTCATCTAAATTTGTTATTATTTTTGTATTAATACTGTATATACCAGTTTAGGTGATAAATGTGTTTTAATATTCTAATTTTCAGCGCTAACCTTTAATCGTCATTTATAACACATGCTAGATTAACTCTCTCACCTGAATCACTATAATATCGATGTTCTCACACTGAAATCTAGAAATAAACTGAAATAAAATACGTGAATACCAGTATCATTAAATGTAGCTCTTATCCAACAGCATCGGTTACGTACCTAAATAGCTAATTAGAGACAAAACATAATAAATTTAATAAAAATAATCTTACGCAAAATAATATATGTGACATACCTATAGGTATTAGCAAATGAAAAATACTTAAACATTTTTGTTTTTAAAGTTTTATTAAAACGTTCTACTACAGCTGCTTTAACATCAGGATTTTTTGCGACATAAAAATTTATATCACACTTTTGAAATAATAATTGTACTTTAGAAGCTAATAATTCCTTGCCTTTGTCTGTTTGTAAATTAATAGGAACGCGCTTCTTAAAAATTTCTTCAAAAGATTTTGCAACTTCGCTTCCTGTTTTAGTATATAGTGGTTTCACCATCGCATATTTTGAGAAGACATCGATAACAGTCAGTAAATATTTAACATTGTCATTGTACGTAACCAAATTTCTTAAATCAATTAAATCACATTGAAATAATTCATTCATTGTTGTAACATAGTACTTATTTCTTTTAAACCTGCGTCGAACTTGCTTATTTAAAGTATACGTGTCTTGACTTTCTAGCCAGTTTTGAATTTGCTTTGTAGAAATATTTGTTGATTTATAAATTTTGTTTACATGGGAAAAGCTAATAGGATCTGAAGGTGTGTAATACCGTTTACTTAAAGTGTTCATTGTTATAATTCGTATGGTGACCAATTAATTTTCTTTTTTCTTCCTTTTTGTTTTAATTTGGGTGACTGAGGAGGTGTACTATCAATAAACGGAATTTCTTCAAATATTTCACTTTTATTCTCTTCTTCTTTCTTTAATTTACTATTAACATAATCTAATCTTCTTTTGTTGACAAGTAGAATTCGTGGTATATTAACGTTATGTAAAATGTCAGCAAATATTGCCAACCTTTGGGATCAACACCAGTTTTATTACTCCTTACGACATCACTCACAAGATCGATTATATTACTACCGTCAAGTTTATGTCCGCCGTAACTCACTACGCCTTATTCATTCCAAGCCACGCCACCATCTTTAAGTATTTGAAGTAGCAGTGTCGCTTTCTTAATATTTTGTTTAGATACCACTTTTAATATATCTTGAAATTTATACTGATCAGTATCGGTAAGTTCTTTTTCCTCGTCAGCTTCAGATAGTTTCTGTTTTTCGTTTGTTTCGGAAATCGTCGATATTGTAATGGGTTTACGAACATTATTCAATATATTTAAATATTTTTGCAAAATTTGATTACACAGGTCCCATTTCTCATTATCACTAACATTTTTCTTGTTTAAAATAATATGCATTTCACGATCTAGCTGCGACAAAGTGTCGGGTTGGGTATGTTGAAATTTTTGAAAATGTTCAAAAACGCGAGGTTCAATTAATACCATCTTCTTGGCATGCTCCATAACTTAAATTTTCTATTTATTTAATAATCCGCCCAACACACCTGATATAATTGAAGCTAGTAAGAGAGGAAGAAATGCACCGCCCTTTTGATTAATTAGTTTTTTCTTTTCACTAGCAGATGATTTATTTTTAACTATACGTCTAAGTACTTTTTTATGTTGTGCTAATTTCTCTTTTTGTATTTTAGTTAAAGGAACTTTACCAATTATTGTATTATGAATACACTCACAAATACAATGAATTAAATGCTTATCGGCAGCTTTTAATACAGCCTTTCGATATTCGGGTTTAGTGTTTTGAAGAAATTTCAAAACAGGCGCATTGGTAACTATCGCTCTCGACATGTTGCACGCAAATAAATTGTTTAGAAAAGATATGTTTTATTTATACCCTTTCTTGGGAACGTAAACGTATGTAGGCTTTTCGTCAGGTAAAACATTCGTACGAATTCGCCAATTTTCCGGTGTATCTTGTTTCATATCTATAAATAAATAACCATGTGGTCTAGTTGTTGCATCAGAGTAATATTCTTGAATAAATTTAATATTATCGGGATATATTTGACGAGCTAAGTGATTTATCTGAGCACGGTCTCGGGATTTTTAAAATAAATGACATAATGTGCATTAAGGGAAATACGCTGTCCTTTACCTTGATGGAATATATTTTGCGTTATATAAAAAACACTGATTTTACGGTGATGGCTTCCTTTAGTAAAAATATCAACAATATTATGATTCGTCTCCCTCATTAAATCATCTAAAATAATTAACGTTGAATCTAAAGCATCAAAAGAATTCATATCGGGTAATCCACGAAAATATTCTATGTTTTCATTAGTTTTTTCACCATACATAGGTTGCCACTCATCGTAGCACCATATGATTTTATTGAATGTAGTATCACACATAGAATTTAAACTGTGCAGTAGTCTTTTTACGAAATATGACTTCCAGAAGCCGTGGGTCCGGCAATAATAGCTGTAAACGGTGCTCTGAAACAATACCCCATACCTACACTATCACGGCTGTTTACAAAATGATGAACAACGGTTAATATTTATAAATTTTATTTAATTATTATAAGTTGTACAAACTACCATTGATTACATCATGTTTGACATTGTGCGGCAATTTTAACACTTTCATACAAATACAAATTACTTTCTGTTTCTTTTAATTCGTTAAATAGGGCTTCGTTGTATGTGACGGGTGCTGGGGAATTCATAAGTCGAACTGCTACATCCGTGATAAATTGGTCGTAATCAGGGAAACGCTTCTTTATTTGCCTATTCGCCATCAGGTCCATTACAACACATTCAAGTTGTAAAACAATTTTAAGAGTATCAAAAGCTAGATAAATCGGTTTGTACACATCTTCAGCTCTCCGGGTGGAAAAACTTATAGTTTGATTGTTGTGCATGGTTACTACATAGTTTTTCAAACATCCAACTACCGTATCAGTGTTTACTCGAAAGGTGTTATTTAAAATATTTTTTATAACTTTAAACAATTCTTTTACTTCATCGTAATGAAACCATGCACACGCAGTCAATTCTAAATTCCCCAATCTTAAAATTGTTTGAAAACCTTCCAAAGGTTTAACGCCAACTATTAAAAAAAATTAGCTGTTTTTGTTAAGGGAAACTCCATAACGTCTAACAGGCGATGTTTTTCGTTTAATTTGGCTCTATTTAATTTCGTTTCTTCATGTTTTTCATACTTTTCCACAGCCTGCATCAGTAAGGTACCCATTTCTCCGCCCATTTCTTCGTCACATTGTGACTCCGCACGAGGCTCAAGCGGCGGCTGATCAAGCTCATCACGTGAGTCATCTTGATTGTAACTACTCTCCGTGTAGAAACCGGCGCTTTCTCGATGATGGGTTGAATGCATAGTTGATGGCTCGAAATTAGACTCCAGAACTACCAAAGTAAACGTGTGTAATATGATGTTGGTAGCATAAATTAAAACACCGAATTTAAAGCATAATTGTAATAGTTACAAAAGTAAAGTCTATCTGTCAGGGGTTGTAGATATGGTTTATGGGTGGTAGCATAATCACATCAACCACCAAAGTAAACGTGTGCAATATGACGTTGGTAGCATTAATTAAAACACCGAATTTAATGCATAATTTTATTAGTTGCAAAAGTAAAGTCTATCTGTCTGGTGTTGTAGATAAGTTTATGAATGGTAGCATAATCACATCAACTACCAAAGTAAACGTGTGCAATATGAAGTTGGTAGCATTAATTAAAACACCGACTTTTAAGCATAATTGTAAAAGTTGCAAAAGTAAAGTCTATCTGTCAGGGGTAGATATTATTTTTGGGTGGCAGCACAATCACAACAATTACCGAAGTAAGCGTGTGCAATATGATGCTGGTAGCCTTAATTAAAACACCAAATTTAAAGCATAATTGTAATAGTTACAAAAGTAAAGTCTATCTGTCAGGGATTGTAGATATGGTTTATGGGTGGTAGCATAATCACATCAACTACCAAAGTAAGCGTGTACAATATGAAGTTGGTAGCATTAATAAAACACCGTATTTAAAGCATAATTTTATTAGTTACAACAGTAAAGTCTATCTGTCAGGGGTTGTAGATATGGTTTATGTGTGGTAGCATAGTCACATCAACTACCAAAGTAAGCGTGTGCAATGTGATGTTAGTAGCATTAATTAAAACACAGAATTTAAAGCATAATTTTATTAGCTGCAAAAGTAAAGTCTATCTGTGAGGAGTTGTAGATATGGTTTATGTCGTGGTAGCATAATCACATCAACTACCAAAGTAAACGTGTGCAATATGAAGTTGGTAGCATTAATTAAAACACCGAATTTTAAGCATAATTGTAATAGTTACAAAAGTAAAGTCTATCTGTCAGGGATTGTAGATATGGTTTATGGGTGGTAGCATAATCACATCAACTACCAAAGTAAGCGTGTGCAATATGAAGTTGGTAGCATTAATAAAACACCGTATTTAAAGCATAATTTTATTAGTTACAACAGTAAAGTCCATCTGTCAGGGGTTGTAGATATAGTTTATGTGTGGTAGCATAGTCACATCAACTACCAAAGTAAGCGTGTGCAATGTGATGTCAGTAGCATTAATTAAAACACTGAATTTAAAGCATAATTTTATTAGCTACAAAAGTAAAGTCTATCTGTGAGGAGTTGTAGATATGGTTTATGTCGTGGTAGCATAATCACATCAACTACCAAATTAAAACACCGAATTTATAGCATAATTGTAATAGTTAAAAGAGTAAAGTCTATCTGTCAATGTTAGATATTATTTTTGGGTGGTAGCATAATCACAACAACTACCGAAGTAAGCGCGTGCAATATGATGTTGGTAGCCTTAATTAAAACACCGAATTTAAAGCATAATTGTAATAGTTACAAAAGTAAATTTAATTAGTTACAAAAGTAAAGTCTATCTGTCAGAGGTTGTAGATATGGTTTATGTCTAGTCGCATAATCACATCAACTACCAAAGTAAGCGTGTGCAATATGAAGTTGGTAGCATTAATAAAAAAACCGAATTTAAAGCATAATTGTATTAGTTACAAAAGTAAAGTCTATCTGTCACAAGTTGTAGATATGGTTTATGTCGTGGTGGCATAATCACATCAACTACCAAAATAAACATGTGTAATATGATGTTGGTAGCATTAATTAAAACACCAAATTTTAAGCATAATTGTAATAGTTACAAAAGTAAAGTCTATCTGTCAGGGGTAGATATTATTTTTGGATGGTAGCATAATCACAACAATTACCGAAGTAAGCGTGTGCAATATGATGCTGGTAGCCTTAATTAAAACACCAAATTTAAAGCATAATTGTAATAGTTACAAAAGTAAAGTCTATCTGTCAGGGATTGTAGATATGGTTTATGGGTGGTAGCATAATCACATCAACTACCAAAGTAAGCATGTGCAATATGAAGTTGGTAGCATTAATTAAAACACTAAATTTAAAGCATAATTTTATTAGCTACAAAAGTAAAGTCTATCTGTGAGGAGTTGTAGATATGGTTTATGTCGTGGTAGCATAATCACATCAACTACCAAAGTAAACATGTGTAATATGATGTTGGTAGCATTAATTAAAACACCGAATTTATAGCATAATTGTAATAGTTAAAAGAGTAAAGTCTATCTGTCAGGGTTAGATATTATTTTTGGGTGGTAGCATAATCACAACAACTACCGAAGTAAGCGCGTGCAATATGATGTTGGTAGCCTTAATTAAAACGCCGAATTTAAAGCATAATTGTAATAGTTACAAAAGTAAATTTAATTAGTTACAAAAGTAAAGTCTATCTGTCAGAGGTTGTAGATATGGTTTATGTCTAGTAGCATAATCACATCAACTACCAAAGTAAGCGTGTGCAATATGAAGTTGGTAGCATTAATTAAAAGACCGAATTTAAAGCATAATTGTATTAGTTACAAAAGTAAAGTCTATCTGTCACAAGTTGTAGATATGGTTTATGTCGTGGTGGCATAATCACATCAACTATCAAAATAAACATGTGTAATATGATGTTGGTAGCATTAATTAAAACACCGAATTTAAAGCAAAATTGTATTACTTACAAAAGTAAAGTCTATCTGTCAGTTGTCGAAGATAAGTTTATGTATGGTAGAATAATCACATCAACTACCAAAGTAAGCGTGTGCAATATGAAGTTGGTAGCATTAATTAAAACACCGAATTTAAAACATAATTGTATTAGTTACAAAAGTAAAATCTATCTGTGAGGAGTTGTACATATGGTTTATGGGTGGTAGCATAATCACATCAACTACCGAAATAAACGTGTGTAATATGATGTTGGTAGCCTTAATTAAAACACCGAATTTAAAGCAAAATTTTATTACTCACAAAAGTAAAATCTATCTGCCAGGGGTCGTAAATATGGTTTATGAGTGGTAGCATAATCACATCAACTATTCAAGTAAGCGTGTAAATATGGTTTATAGGTGGTAGCTTAATGACATCAACTACAAAAGTAAACATGTGCAATATGAAGTTGGTAGCATTAATTAAAACACCGAATTTAAAGCAACATTGTATTACTTACAAGAGTAAAGTCTATCTGTCAGGAGTTGTAGATATG
Organism: Harpalus rubripes; assembly: GCA_963082715.1. NCBI lineage: Eukaryota > Metazoa > Arthropoda > Insecta > Coleoptera > Carabidae > Harpalus > Harpalus rubripes. Next base: position 25,297,222 of record OY720455.1, read on the forward strand.
GTTTATGGGTGGCAGCATAATCACATCAACTACCAAAGTAAACGTGTGTAATATTATGTTGGTAGCAATAATTGAAACACCAAATTTAAAGCAAAATTTTATTACTTACAATAGTAAAGTCTATCTGTCAGGTGTAGTAGATAAGTTCATGAATGGTAGCATAATCATATCAACTACCAAAGTAAGCGTGTGCAATATGAAGTTGGTAGCATTAATTAAAAAACCGTATTTAATGCATAATTGTAATAGGTACAAAAGTAAAGTCTATCTGTCAGGGATTGTAGATATGGTTTATGGGTGGTAGCATAATCACATCAACTACCAAAGTAAGCGTGTGCAATATGAAGTAGGTAGCATTAATAAAACACCGAATTTAAAACATAATTGTATTAGTTACAAAAGTCACGTCTATCTGTCAGGGGTTATAGATATGGTTTTTGTGTGGTAGGTTAATCACATCAACTACCAAAGACAGCGTTTGCAATATAAAGTTAGTAGCATTAATTAAAACACCGAATTTAAAGCATAATTGTATTAGTTACAAAAGTAAACTCTATCTGTCAGCTGTTGTAGATAAGTTTATGAGTGGTAGCATAATCATATCAACTTCCAAAGTAAAGGTGGGCAATATGAAGTTGGTAGCATTAATTAAAACACCAAATTTAAAGCATAATTGTATTAGTTACAAAAGTAAAGTCTATCTGTTAGGGGTAGATATTATTTTTGGGTGGTAGCATAATCACAACAACTACCGAAGTAAGCGTGTGCAATATGATGTTGGTAGCATTAATTAGAATACCAAATTTAAAGCATAATTGTAATAGTTACAAAAGTAAAGTCTATCTGTCAGAGATTGTAGATATGGTTTATGGGTGGTAGCATAATCACATCAACTACCAAAGTAAGCGTGTGCAATATGAAGCTGGTAGCATTAATTAAAACACCGAATTTAAATCATAATTGTATTAGTTACAAAAGTAAAGTCTATCTGTCAGGGGTTGTAGATATGGTTTATGTGTGGTAGCATAATCACATCAACTACCATAGTAACGCTTACTATGGTAGTACTTCCAAAGTAAAGGTGTGCAATATGAAGTTGGTAGCATTAATTAAAACACCAAATTTAAAGCATAATTGTATTAGTTACAAAAGTAAAGTCTATCTGTTAGGGGAAGATATTATTTTTGGGTGGTAGCATAATCACAACAACTACCGAAGTAAGCGTGTGCAATATGAAGTTGGTAGCATTAATTAAAACACCGAATTTAAAGCATAATTTTATTAGTTACAAAAGTAAAGTCTATCTGTCACGAGTTGTAGATATGGTTTATGGGTGGTAGCATAATCACATTAACTACCAAAGTAAACGTGTGTAATATGATGTTGGTATCATTAATTAAAACACCGAATTTAAAGCATAATTGTAATAGTTACAAAAGTAAAGTCTATCTGTCAGGGGTTGTAGATATGGTTTACGGGTGATAGCATAATACATCAACTACCAAAGTAAACGTGTGCAATATGAAGTTGGTAGCATTAATTAAAACACCGAATTTAAAGCATAATTGTATTAGTTACAAAAGTAAAGTCTATCTGTCAGGAGTTGTAAATATGGTTTATAGGTGGTAGCATAATTACATCAACTACCAAAGTAAACGTGTACAATATAAAGTTGGTAGCATTAGTTAAAACACCGAATTTAAAGCATAATTGTAATAGTTACAAAAAAGTCTGTCTGTCAGGGGTAGATATTATTTTTGAGTGGTAGCATAATCACAACAACTACCGAAGTAAGCGTGTGTAATATGATGTTGGTAGCATTAATTAAAACACGGAATTTAAACCATAGTTATACAAGTAAATTGTATCTGTCAGTGGTTGTAGGGATGATTTATGGATGGTAGCATAAACTTATGTATTTATGTAGGCTATATATACAATATAAAGATGGTAGCAAAACGTGTAACTACCTTTTTTTGGTCAACAAATTATTTTTTCCCTATTTTTATTAACATTGAAAAAACAAAACAAGTGACATGTATTTCTAGATCTTAAATTATGCTAAAAATATAATCTAGAAATACTGTTCTTATTAAATAATAAGGCAAGTTAATATAAATATTAACATCAACAAGTAAGTATGTGGACGCAAATTATTTGTTGGATCGAACTTATGTATGAAATTAAAATTCTCTACTAAGCCTTTTTTGGCACATAGCTTTAAAGTTGCTTTTAATATATCTAAGGTAACCTTTGCAATTCATAATTGTTGCAATATAAGCTAATTTTTCTACTCTCTTTAACTAAATATTCCACCAAAACACCATGCTGAATAAAAAAAAACATAGTTTTTTTGACAAACTGGGTGTTAGATGATTAATTAATTAGTTAGCCCAGGGGGCCCAAACAATATTAGTCCAGGGCCCCCAAAGTCCACTGTCAGCCCCTGCTCTATACTCCTTCCAATTTTCAAAACTCCTCAACATTTTGCACCAAAAAAGTACCTAATGACTGAACTAACAAGACAAACTTTTACTTTTAGGTTTGTGATTTGAAACAAAGTATGACTATTATCGAATAGATTAAAATGGTTAGCCTTAGTTATTCATCTCAGTGCCCACTAGCGCTCGCCTCGGCGTAGAAACAAACTAATCGAGGGTATCATTTCACCTTAACTAAAATACCTGAAGAATAGTGATGTACAGAATGTAACGTTTTTATTTATTATAACGATAAATAAATGTTTAAAAGATAATAACAATGACGATTACTAATATTAAACAAATATTAAAAACTAATTAAAACTAACACTATAATTAACTAGACTATTTCTAGAACAATTTAATACCCAATGAAATAATAAGATTTTGAATATTCGGTCCAATCAGAGCAAACTTACAACGAATATTACATACTAGGTGAAAATTTTAAGAAACTTACCGCGAATATTGCATTGATTTGACATATAAAATCTCAAATGACAGCCTAAAATTGCAAACATATTTAAGCAATCTTTTAAGTTTTTTTTTGTAATTATAAACTGATAAGTTAAATAGAAATAACCCAATTAATTATTTTGTAATGATATCTTCTAACAAAATTATCTTTTTCTTTGTATAAAAATGGAATTTTAAGCATTGTGACACTTAGAAATTTATAGTAAATCCGCATTTAAAAGTAGGGCTGCTAATTTGTTTATGTTGCTAGGGATTGGTAATATATAAATAGATTTGACATTTATAATAATACCAAAATGAATCGTTTTGGAACGTTTTCATATGAAAATAGGTATTGAAAATAGTATTGACAAAACATTCCTGTAAATACTAAAAGATCTGAAGCGTATGTTTGGAAGCAGTTTAAAATATTTTGTGATGAAATCCTAATTTCATAATACAACATCAGATAATGTTTTCGCCAATTTCTAATCGACTGGGCATACAAAATCGGTAAAATTAACGAAGAAAATTATAAAGAGGTAACAGTAAAAACCATTTGGAATACTACAGCCAAATTTTACATAAAAATAAATAATTTTACGGGTTATTTATTTTGCCGGAGATTTTCTGATCTGTAACACTGGTTATGTATTAAACAAAAGTGAAGTCAACTTTTATTTACACACAAAACTTGTACCTCAGCGTATATTATAGGTTATATAGCTCACATTGCGCGGGAAATATTTCTTGGCGTGTCAGCAAGTGCTACCACCCATCGACACTACGGGTAACAACACAGTTTTGAATTTTTGGCGCTACAGTATCTATTTAAATAATAAAATTTAAAATGATTTTTTGAATTTTAATGTTCTGGAAATAGTCTAACAAATATATTTTGTGCATTAAAAATGATCTTAAAATTCAGCATTCAAAATGTGTTGCCTGTAAGAAACTGCGTTCGTTTATTTTGATAGTAATTTAAAAGAAAAGGTGCCCTCAACTTCGTTTCGGGTACTTTTTGTCAAATTACTATCAAAACAAACTTATCCAGTTTCTAGACAACACATATTTTCATGCAGAATTTTCGATCATTCTCAATGCACTCAGGGCCGGTATTTCCATCTTCGGATAAAGTTCTGGATAACTTATCTGTCGGACAAATTAACAATATCGCATCAAAAAATGATATTCAATATAATTTACTTCATTTGTGCCTTTGTTTCGATGCGATATTTTATCATTTATCTGACGGATAGTTATCCTGATCTTTATGCGGAGATGGAAATACCGACCCTTAATATATTAATACAGATAACACTATTACTATTTATCTATGTAGCGACATTGTTGCAATTCTTGGATAAATCATGGATATCTTATTAGCATCGAAATTTTAACTGAAATTGTCAAATATGTATTAAATGCGAAATCCTGATACGATATTTTTCTATTTTTCTAAGGAATAAGTTGTCCATGGTTTAACCGGCAGTTGTAAAATTGGCCCTAAAACAATTAACACGACTATTTATTTTCACGATTTATGTCATTTCACATTCAACAGTCCGACCTACCGACCTCAACAGCATCTATATATTCAACTGCCCGGACAGAATTCACACCTTTCAACTCACTATCTGTCTATTTATGTAACTCCCTCAATTCTGACGGACTAAGACTCTATGTGAATGTCCTATCGACTATGTAACTGTTCTTCTGACGGACTAACAGTCTATGTGAATTTCTGAATTCGCACACACGTACGTCGCTTATATAGTTGCTCCTAACACCTTCTGAAATATTCTTGTGATGTCTCGAACTATATAACAATACGCGGGTAATTACGCTTGTCTCCCCTTGTTTACCTAACCGCCCGCCTATCCCGCGCTGCACTGTTATTGATCGCCTACCTAGGATCCTCCTGCTACTAGAGTGCTTCTGTTTATAGATGTCGGCTCGCACGCACGGTCGGGGGCTCGCGGACCAAATGTAAGTACTCTCGCGTTACAATAGCTACAACATTAGATCAGCAAATTTATTGATAATCAAAAAGCTGGTACCTCAAGCCTTGTTTTAAAACACAGTTTTGAAAAATGACAAATTTCAATATTTGTTTTCGCCCTTATTTTTAAAAAACGATTTTTTCAAAATATTTTTTTAACCACTCCATTTATATTCTGGTTTAAAATAATATTCTGACAAATTTGTGTGATTATTGTAACGTTTATTTATATGGGCGAAGTATAAAAATTATGCAATTATTATTAATTGAAATAAAAGTTTATTAAACGAGAAATAAATATATTGAAAAGATAAAATGACGTTTACTATGGTTAAACAAATATTAAACGCTGATTTAAGACTAAGTATGTAATGAAATACTTAAACACTAATATGAGAATTCCTCGACTGGATAAATGTAATACTGGAAAACTTGGAGAAAACAAGAAAACATAACCAGGTTATGTAATAAAACATTTTCATCAACTTATCAAGACTGTTTATCTCCAAGTTTCCCAGTATTAAACACTAATACTATTTATTTATTTAAACAATTAAAACAAGAATTTTTTTTAAATCGGCATGAAAATCCTCATTTCCGGACTAATTTGAGTCTTGAAAGTAAGATTTCCATGACTAGTCATGAAAATAAAATTTTCATGACTAGTCATTTTTACTTTCCACTGTCTGTACTAATTTGATTCACTTTTCTAATGCTGCACCATTTTTTGAATCTATCGTACTCCTTTTCGTACCGCTGTTTGGATTTTTTTGGTAGTAAATCTGCCACAGCGGCGTTCGCAGCTTCAGTTATTGTCCATCGGTACTTCATCTTCACCATCAAAATCATGTTCGCATTGCGACATCGTTTTCAAAAGGAAAATTACCGGTAGCAAGAAAGCAAACACAACGCGTCAAATTTTTATATTAATAAAATTTGTCACTTTGTTTACTTGTCATGACAACGTTTTCTAAAATTTGTCACAGCTCTGATGATTTATGCAAACCTAATTTTTTCTATAATTTTAAGCTTCTATAATTGCCGGTTAAAAAAAATATAATACTTCACGCGTCATAAAAATGTCTTTGCTTGACTCGGAGGCTTTGAAGAAATGCTCGGACGCTGCGCATCCTCGCATTCTTCAAACAAGCCTCCTCGTCGGCAATGAAACATTTTCATGACTTGTAATGTAATATACTATTATTTACACGGTATTTAATTAAGTACGCATTCCAATCTTAGACTGCCGGTCGATTGCAGACTTTTGTAGACTGTCTACGCGATAGATATATAGATATATATATATATATATATATATATATATATATATATATATATATATATATATATATATATATATATATATATACAGGTGTTCATTTTAAGTGGTACACTATTGCTAATTCGAGAATTATAAGAGCTACGAAGTCGGTCAAATTAGCAAACAATTTCTACATTACTAGACTATTTTAACGAGCGTATTTTTTAAAACTAGTGGTTTACAAACTGTGTGGACCAACTTTGTTATTTTAAATGGGATCATATATTTTTTATTTACTTATTAGATAGAGAATTTTATTCTGAATTCAGTGATACAATATTTTCATACCCTCACATAACGATTTTTTAAAGAAATGCATATAAAGTTTTATAATAAATAATATGATTAAAATATGAGTATAATGAGAGTGCCATGGATGGAAAAAATGAATACATGCTATTTTTACCCCCCGTTTAAGGTAGGTAATATTATCGGTCCAAAAATAATATATTAAATATAAAATAATAAGAAGGACATATTACATTTTTTCTAAAATTGATAAACCGGAAGTGATACTTTACTTAAAGCTCTGAACAGATTTTCGTGAAATATATATTGACATATTCCAAAACTTGACAAATTTGGTATTTAACATTTATGTGAAGGGAAGCAACATATTAGATTTTGGCTAAAATTGATAAACCGGAAGTGATACTTTATTTGAAGTTCGGGACATATTTTCGTGAAAAATATAATATAATCCAAAACTTTTCAAATTTATTATTTAAGACTTTTATATTAATGAGAACGACAATTTTCGACATTTTCATATTTATGCTGCAACTCTGAACAAATCTGTAAGTCTTACAGATCTGTAAATCTGTAAAAAAACGCATCTATTTTTGTTGATTAATATAAAATTATACATAAGAGTGGCAGTAGAGTGGCAGTTTTCGTTGCGATTTTGTTCATTATTTACAGATCTGTAAGACTTATACATTTGTTCAGAATTGCAGCATTAATTTTTGTCGTTATAAAGCTTGTAAAAGTAATTCTGTTTATTGATTTAGTTGCAGAATTTTATGCCTAAAAGCTTTTATTTGTCGCGTTTTTGTTTAAAATAATTAGTCGAGCAGGAAATTGTAAAAAAACTTATTTCCCATGTTAATCTCCTATGTACACCTTTAAGACAGACACACGGTATACAGTGTGTTTCACTTTACATGAAGACACCTAAATAAATTGTTTATTAATAATGTAATTAGTATAAAACTTGTACCAGTGATAGAGGCCATCACGATTAATATTTTTGTAGGTATGATTTTTTTTAAGATCTAAATCCAGCCAACTCTGATTAAAATAAAAACCAGTGTTTCAGGTTAAGTCATATCAGCGATGAAGATAGAGCAAAAAAGTATTTAAGAAAGTTATTGCTAATCACTAAAATATTCGAAATACGAAGTTTCGCTGAAATATTTTAATTTTGTAATTTCTACCTTTTAATCAGAGAACACAAAATTACGCGCCACCTACGTAATAGGTATTTATATACCAAGTGAGTAAACTATATTTTTTTCACAAGGAAAATTTGCCGAACGAGCCGAAGGCGAGTGCGCAATCCTTCGAGTCAAAAAAGATATAATTTACTCACGAGTTATATACAAATTTTTTTTACGTCTGCAAATGGAACATGAAAAAAAGTGCTATAGCGTTTCATTATTTCACTCCGCAGCGTTAAAAAATTGCACTTTTTTCACACTTTAATGAAAAAAGGGTACTTTTTAATGACGTAAAAAATTATTTTTATAAGCTGAAATTTCAAACAATGTTCCATTGTTTTGATTGTGTGTTGAACACCTGCTATTTGAGATAAGATTTTTTTCTATGAATTTACAAAAAAATGTAGAAAAATTACAAAATTAATTTTTTTCAGCGAAACTTCGCAATTGGAGAATTTTAGTGATAAGCAACAACTTTCTTAAATATTTTATCCTCCATCTTCATCGCTATGACTTTACTTGAAACACTAGTTTTATTTTAATGATAGTTGGCCAGATGACCTTAAAAAATTTCATACCTACAAAAATATTAATCGTGATGGCCTCTATCACTGGTAAAAGTTTTATACTAATTACGTTATTAATAAACAATAAGTGCATTAATTTTAACCAGTAATGTAACTCGATGAGAGCAACAATATTTCTTAATAACTTTTTTTTCTAAGTCTTTTAGATTTTGAGTTAAAATTCTTTAAAGATTTGCTGCATATTTCGTTACCCGCTCATGGAGAACAAATGACAGCTGCCATTCAAGTGGGATACAAACAGCTCAAAAATTGTCGGTTATCGGTTACACTTACAGTCACAGTAATTAATAAACGAATCAACGGAAATAACATTATTAGTAATTAATACGTAATAATACAATTTTTTAAATAAATAAATTTAAATTTTGGATAACAAAATTATAAAGTTGTCTATTCAAACAGGATTTTAATTACATGTGAATAGTGTGAATAGAGGAAGACAAGGAGGGACGGGGTAACTAGAGGAAGAGTAAAAGCATAGTTATTAGGTTATGAGATAATTATTTATCGTCGACAAATCATAATAGTTTAAATTCGTTATTCAAAAAATGTAAGTACAAACTTTTCTCCATTTAAAAGAGGTACATGAGTACCAATAATTAGTAGTCCATTTATTGTTCCCCAAACATTTTTTAATGAAATTTTTTACAGCATTTTCGTCTGTCGAGATGTGTATTGTGCATAATAAATACACCTTCCCAAGTAAATTCAGTCTCATGAATGAACATTATGAGCCATTCCCAAAATTGAAGTCTGTTATGTGCTGAAAACATTGAACTTTTTGCACATGGTATGGATACAACTGTTGCTTTTTAAAAAATTGTCATATGTTACACTCCGTATTGTGATGTGATAAAGACGTACAATGATTAACAAATGTGCGAATATTAAGAACAATGATTTGGTGATGATTTAGAAACGCTCCGTGTAAATGCGTTGGCAACTCTGACACTGTCTTTATGTCAACCGTGATGTCAAGTAAAATGTAGTACAGATGCGAGTAAAAAATAAATAAATAAACCATAGGTAAGTAATTGCAATGTCTGTGTACTTGCATTTTGACAGAATTTTACCTTTAAACAAGTTTATTACTGTCAAAATTTAATTGCAACAATTGTCAGGACTGCCAATTGCTTAAACAAAATTTTTCATAGCTATTGCTACTGCATTCAATTATCACAAAAATAATTTACGGGGTGGTAAAAATGCTTAAAAAATGCGATTTCGAGAAAAAGTTATTAAGAAATATTGTTGCTCTCGATGAGTTATATTACTGGTTAAATTCAATGCACTTATTTCATTTACACCCTGTATATATATATATATATATATATATATATATATATATATATATATATATGAAGTGTAGTACACTCTTTTTAATTTGTCATACTTTCGGTTATCTTTTTAACCATCCTCAGGACACTGTAATACAATACAGACGGGGAGCCCAGCTATCAAAAGTCACGTGATAAGGTACAAAAGGTTTGAGCTTGGGGTAGGGTGTGGATTGGCTCCTCATACAAAAATAATCGTGTCTTACAAGTCGGACCGGGGGCTTTACGCCATGGCAGTATTTTCATAATTTAAAAAAGGGCCAAAAATTACGTGATGAGGTATATTCAAATTTTTTATGCCATTCAATACGGGCTTGTATCTAGTTTGTTAATATACCTTGTAAGACAACGAAACGGGGGGCTTTTGACATGTAAGACACAAAAGAAAATTTCAAAAAAGGACCGAAAATTACGTGATACGGTAAATTCAAACTTTTTACGGTATTTTTGCACCATTATCCAAAGATCATGAATACACTTTGTAAGACATAAAAATCGGGGGTTTAATGCATTTAAGACACCCAAAAGTCAAAATGCTGTCCAAAACTACATGATGAGGTACATTAAAACTTTTTGTGTTAATCGACACGGGTATTTGCCTAGTTTGTTAAAATTTATTTTAAGACATAGAAATCAGGAGCTTTTGACTTTTAAGATACGAACCCAAATTTGAAAAAGGGCCGAAAATTACGTGATAAGGTACATTCAAACTTTTTGCTGTATTTTATGTGCCATTATCAAAAGATCACGAATACACTTTATAAGACATAAAAATTGGGAGCTTAATGCTTTTAAGACACCCAAAAGTCAAAATGGTGTCCAAAACTACATGATGAGGTAAATTCAAACTTTTTGTATCAATCGACGTGGCTATTTGCCTAGTTTGCTAAAATTCGTTTTAAAACATAGAAATCAGGGGCTTCTGACTTTTAAGAGACTTTTTGCGGTTTTTATGCACTACTATCCAAAGACCGGGAACAAATATTTTAAGACAAAAATCGGGGGCTTAATGCATATAAGACAACCAAAAGTGAAAATGGTATTTATAAACTTCATCACGAGGTACATTAAAACTTTTTGTGTCAATCGACGCATGTATTTGCCTAGTTTGCTAAAATTCATTTTACTACATTCAAACCAGGGGCTTTTGATTTTTAACACATGCACCAAAATTTTAAAAAATATTACGAGATAAAGTACATTCAATATTTTTGCGGTTTTTTATGCACTATAATCTAAAGATCACGAAGACTTTTTTAAGACACAGAATAGAGGGCTTTTGCTTATAAGACTAACAAAAAAGAATTCATGTGAAAAATTACCCAATATGAGATGAATTAAAAATTGCTGATGCCTGATTTTCCATATATATTCTAAATAATTAAAATAGAGTCTTTTTGCGTATTAGGAATAAACACAAACGGTATAACTTTAAAGACATGAGTTGGTATAAAATTGGGTATTATAAAAAATGAAATTAAAAAAGCTGCTTACTAAATAAGAACTGGGATATTTATTAAAGCCCAAAATGAAATCAATATTTATATTACATATCGTCAAATAATTCGTCATTAAACTCGGATTGAGCCTCTTCTTCTTCATCTGATTCGATTATTGCACATTCTTCGATTTCGCTTAGTGACTGCCGCAGAGAGTCTTTACTATCCCAAGATGGAATGTAAAGATTTCCATCTCCTGCCAAAATCCAGCCATTACTCTCTGGATTTACTAAAGGAAAGTGTTGGTATTACTTGCATTATTTCTCATTTTGCAGACATAATTGCACCTTAACAATTTTTGTTCAAACACGCTTTTACATGGAGGAAATAAAGCGGGGTATTTTGATATCTTGGAATGATTTATCTGAGCTCTTTGGTATACTAGATTTGAATATATTTCGACGAGCTTTGTTTAGATCTTCATAAGTTTGTTTGTCCATAAATTTCACATATAACCCGTTCCAATGACTTATGTAGATAGTTCATCTGAGACTTTACTTGTGTCACAAAACAGCGTGTATCAAGACGCACTTATATCTATGGGTACTACAAGAAAATCTCAGATGAAATTGTGTCTTAAAAGTCAAAAGCCCCCGATTTCTATGTCTTAAAATGAATTTTAGCAAACTAGGCAAATAACCGTGTCGATTGACACAAAATTTTAATGTATCTCATCATAGTTTTTGGACACCATTCTGACTTTTGGGTGTCTTACATGCATTAAGCCTTCGAGTTTGAATGTACCTTATCACGTAATTTTCGGTCCTTTTTTGAAATTTTCTTTCGTGTCTTACATGTCAAAAGCCCCCGGTTTCGTTGTCTTACAAGGTATATTAACAAACTAGACACAAGCCCGTATTGAATGACACAAGAAAATTGAATGTACCTCATCACGTATTTTCGTCTTTTTTAAATTTTGAAAATACTACCATGGCGGAAAGCCCCCGGTCCGACTTGTAAGACACGATTATTTTTGTATGGGGAGCCGATCCGCACCCTACACCGAGGTCAAACCTTTTGTACCTTATCACGTGACTTTTGATAGCTGGGCTCCCGGTCTAATAAAGAATAGGTACAATATGGGTATAAAATAATATTGATCTTAAGTTATCACATTAGTTGAGATTTTGTTTGAAGATTGCAACATTTACAAACATGTTTTAGTTATGAAACGTGCACACGCATATGGTGCAGTGAAATGATAAAACGTATAAATAAGTTACATATTAATAGTTTTTCTTTGCCAAAATGGTTAACACAGCAATTTTGATAAATTACAAAAACAATAAATTAGGCAATTTTGTTGAAATTTTTGTTAAACTTTATTAATTTTGCACTGACGATGTAAGCACAAGGATATTAATATATACACTGGATTGCTAACTTGTATGTTGTGCACCTAGTCACCTGTGAGGCAAGAGGCAAGGAACTGGAAGGCAGCCATTTGCAGACAAGGCAAAATACGCGCCAAATTTAAAATTACATATAGAAACAAATTATAAATAGGATGAATTGACAATTTTTTAAAATAAACAAATATATCATCACGGCATATTACCCATTGCTGGGTGTGCCAATCTGCTTTATACGCAGATATTGGTAATGATATATAATATAATAATATTTAATATTGAGAATGAAAAAAAACTCAAAGGCGAGGTTCAGCCAAGGCTGTTCTTCCACCTAACCAGCAAATTACATAGAAAAACAAATGTAGTCTAACAAAAATATCAAATATATAGATCAATAAATAGATGCATATAAGAACTGAAATAGTATATAAAAGACAAAATTAATTAAAGACAAAAATAAATACAAATGTTTACACGTACCTTAACTATTAATTACAGGTTATTTGTAAAAGTTTTGTACATGGTTTTTAAATGAACTATATGACAGAGATTTCCAATCATTTGGAACATTATTATAAAGTGTTGGAGCTAAGTAGGAAAAAGAGCTCTTAAATTTAGTTTTATTGAAAGATGGTACTGTGTACAAGTCCTTGCCACGTAAATTATAATAATCATTTTTCAAAACTAGTTTATCGTACAGATATTTAGGACACTCTGTAATTTTTATTTTGTGTGTAAGACAAACTAAAAGTATTTTTAATCGATTATTAATAAAATTCATACCAGCTGCAGCGCGATATTGGGAGATGTGATCATATTTTCGCACACTATACACATATCTCAAGCAACTGTTCTGAAAAAGATCAATTTTGTGTTTATCACCTTTAGTTAAGTTCGGTATGTAGACAGAAGCACAGTATTCTAACAGTGGAAAAATTAATGAATGGACAAGTCGAAGTTTTACTTCAGAGGATAACAAATAACGATATTGGTATAATATTTTAAGTTTAAATTTGGCAGATGTTAATTTCTTGATTAAGTACTCACGAAAAAGCAATTTTTCATCAATAGAGATACCCAAACTCTTGACCACTGTACTACGTTGCAATGTTGCACCATTAAGTACAACTGTTGGTGTTATATTTGTGCCATACACAAGTAATGATGATTTACTAGCATTAATTAAGAGGCCATTATTTTTAATCCAGGTAGAAAAATTTTCTAGGTCCACATTGACAAGCGCCATGGTGTTCTTAGTTTCATTTTTATTTATTGTTGCTATAATTTGCGTATCATCAGCATATGAATGTGCAGTACAAAATTTTAAGGTGTTAGGTAAGTCCGCAACATATAATAAATAAAATAGAGGGCCTAAAATAGACCCCTGAGGCACTCCTCGACATAATGGGAAAACTGTGGATTGAACAGAATGTGTATTAGATGATATTTCAATTTGGAAGGATCTATTTATAAAATAACTAGAGCACCACTGCAAAGCACTCCAACCAAATTTGTAATATTTTAATTTTGCTAAAAGCAAATTATGATCTACCATGTCAAAGGCCTTCGAGAAATATATTTGGATTAAAAGTGTCACATTTGAATCATCAAAATTTTTAATCATATCATCAATGATATTCAATAAACATGTGTTTGTACTGTGACCTTTTCTGAACCCAGATTGGGTAGATGGTAAAATATTTTTATCATATATATAATTCCAAATTTGTTGGCAACAGATTTTCTCTAATATCTTTGACATGGTAGGTAAAATACTAATAGGACGTAGATCGTCGAGTGATGCTACAGTATCTTGTTTGGGTATGGGTTTTACGACAGCTGTTTTCCAGGTGTCGGGGACGATTCCTTCTATAATGCTAGTGTTAATGATATGTGTAACGTAATCAATAATTTTGGGCAATATTATTTGCAACATTTTGAGAGAAATACCGTCCTTACCAACTGCATTTGACTTAAATGATTGAATAACTTTCTCAATGTCAGATTTATCCACACAGTTGAAACAAAAATAATTAGGGTTTTCGTTCTTTTGAAAAAAATTAAAATTATAGTAATCCAATGTTTGAGGGTTTATATTAGTAGCATTGACTTTCTCATTGATATGTTTACCGTAATCATTCGGTTTTAAAAGATGGTCTGGTAATTCGGCTCTATTTCCATTCTTAATTCCCACACGTTTTAAATTGTTCCACAACTCCTTGGAATTTTTTATATTTTGATTTATATTATATTCGAGAAAAGCTTGTTTTTCACGACGAATCGCCGCCGTTGTTAAATTTCTTAATTCTTTATAAAATTTTAGTTTAACATCTGTTTTATGTTTTTTGTAGTCCAACAATGCTTTATCTCTTTTTATTTGCATGACCTTTATTACTGGTGTAATCCAAGGACTGTATTTTTTGTTAATTTTTATTGTTCTTACAGGGGCATGTTTGTCAAATAGGGAAACTATATTGCCATTGAGATAATGTAATTTATCATTAATATCTTTTAAGGATATAATAAAATTCCAATCTATTTGGTCACAGTCCTCGTAAAAACAATGCAAATTGAAATGATTAAAATCTCTGTATGTTATAATTTTAGGTGTGATACCACTTTTAGGAAACTGCAGTGTACAATATACACAGTCATGGTCCGAAATACTAGTGGTATCCAATACCCCCGAATCCACACAAATATTTCTATCTGATACAATAACCACATCTAATAGAGTTTTTGAAATTCGCCTAGTGGGCTGTGTTATAATTTGATGCATTCCGTTAGTAGCTACTATATCAGACACAAATTTAGACTTATAATTATCAGTGAGCATGTCAACATTTATGTCACCAACACATATCACATAATCATATTGGGAGATGAATTCAGTCAGTATTGGCTCTAGTACTTCAAGATCTTTATAATACTTTTCATGTGGGTTATATATTACACCGAGACAAATGGAGTATTTATTCAATAGACACTTTATCCACAGATGTTCCAAATTATTGACAGTGTCCGTAAAAGTAGTATCTATCAGGGAAAATTTTATGCTGTCACGAACATAGAATGCGACTCCTCCGCCACGCTTATTATTTGGTCTTTGTAGGCTCGTAAGTTTATATCCATAAATATTAAATAGTTGCATGGGGGAGTTATCGGAAATCCACGTTTCTGTGACTGCAATGACGTCAAAATTATGTTCGTATATCATGTCCATCACATTCAAAAAACATGAATTTAAAGATCTAACATTTATCTGTGCGAATGTAAACATGTTATTGTTGAGGGCGTTGACTGGATTGTTATTAATAAATGTGTCTACCATTTTGTGCGAAGAATTACAACTTTACGCGAAACAGCTGAGATAAAAAAAATCAATTTAGTGTAGAGAGTACTCCAAGGTCTTTTATGAAATGAGTTTTAGAAGAGTCAGTCTTTCTCGCGTAAATTTTGCAATTCTTCGTCCAAATGAACTTATACCCTTTCGGTTTAAGTACTTCGCGTGCCTTTTTGTACAATAAATTGTTAGTGGGAGTTAAATGTTCGTTGAAATAAATTTTAGTATCGGGACTTTCAAAGTTTAACTTAGAGGTGGACAGTTGTTTATTCCTTCTTGCAGCTGTCAGAAACGCATCCTTAGTTCTACGTGACACAAATTTAACAATAATGTTTTTGGATTTGGTATTGCCGAATGGAAGTCTGTGGGCAGCATCTATGTCACCAGTATTAATGTCTACACCAAGCTTTTGGCCGATATCACAAATTAAATTGTCTATGTTTTCATTCGGTTTTTCGGGAATGTTATTAATAATGACATTATTTAATTTGGAATACTGTTCTAAATCGTCCACTTTTTTATTTAAAGATTTAATTTCGGATTTTAATGATTCATTTTCTTTTAAAATGTGCTCCAATGTTTTCATTTTATTATTTATTTGCTTTAAATTAGCTTCAAATTCCGTAATTTTATCCGAACAAAAAGTTACGGATTGCATCAAGGAATCGAATTTAAGATTCATGATATTTAATACTTTTTTCTCGAAAGATTTGAATAATACTTGCAAATCAGGTGAAGCAGTGTCGTCGAGCGTGTTGTCCTCAGCAGGGGTCTTTTTAGTTACTTTAGGTTTAGACGGCCAGCACCCACTACAATGCCATGATTCCGCTGCACTTGCATACTGTTTATACTTCTCCTCACTGATCCCCGCACAAGTGGTATGAAAAGGGAGAGAGCACCCGGCGCACACAACACCGGGATATTTTAGGTTAACTCCCCGCCGGCACGTACCACACTGGCGAGTCATCACGGACAAATTAATTAATTAATTAATAAGTTGCTTGAAATAAGTAAAAACTTGTTAAGCAAAATTTTATATCTTGTGAACAATTTACACTAGTTTTATGGTATTAAGTTCACTATTATTTATTTTCAGAAGCAACACCCTCGCTAACCACTTCAAACAAAATTCACTGCACAAGTTGATATAATTTTTATAATATAGATTAAGAAAAAACCCAACAAAAAATTCAAAAAACAACGAAACACTGTACACGTGCTGCACTCATGTAAATATGTATATATATATATATATATATATATATATATATATATATATATATATATATATATATATGATGACATATTTGTACCGTGCGGGCGTTTACCAGGCGTCACCTTACGGGCACTCATTGCTGGCGCGGAGAGTGCACCACAGAGGTCAATATTTTGCCATTTAAAATTCAAAATATTTGGCGTCGTT